>SNVD02005484.1:0-224073 GCA_013180625.2 Boswellia sacra
GAAACTAGCAAGTATACTCGTCGCACAAGTAATAAAGTGATGAGTAAGATATCGTTCCCACGAGGATTGATTCTAATTGAATTTGTTATTCGAAAGTAAAAACAGAATAAATTGGGGGTTTTGTTGGTTGATTAACTAAACTTAATGCAAAGGCAAAAGAAGAATAACACAATGCAAATTTAAACGGATTGAAAAATCAATGAGGGACACTTGGTTAAGGGTTCTTTCTCTGCCACAAATAATGATTTGTGATTAACCTAGAATTGTCATCCAATTACAGCATGAAGTTATCAACCGTAGATAAACAAGCTTTGTTACCCCAATCTTTTCCTTACTTTGTTGTTAATAAACAAGTTCTATTATTTAACTCTCTCTTCCATTAAATAACCTAGAATAGCTCTCTTGAGTTTAATTCAATGGAAGCTTATGAGAATAAAGATAGGTTGATCTAAGCAATAATCACACAAGTTCGGATTGTTTAACCTAGGTTGTATTTTCCAATTGCAATCTCTGATCACAATTTTGCTACTAATGATTGGAAATTCATGACAATTACGGATCAAGATTTCTAATCTTGCAATAGACAACAACAGATTATATTCAGTTGGCCATTCCAAATACAATCAGTAAGCAATCATAAGCATTAGATATGGGAAAATACAAGCAACTTCATTTAGAGAATTGGATAACTATTTCTTACACAATCAACTCACAAAATCCATATCAAGGGCTTTGAAATCACCCTCAACCAATTCGGATTTAGTTACACATATTCAATCAGAATAACAAATACAATACAGAGAAATTCCAGAATTGAAAAGGAAAGAAAGAACTTAGCAAATTCTTTAAAAATCTTCTTTGTAGATGAATTTTCTTGGAATTGTAGTTCCTCCTCTTTCAAAATCTTCTTTCTCCTTCAAGAACTCCAAGGGATGAGAGAAATCCAGAAATGCAGCCTCCTCCCACGTTTTCCCCTCTTCAAGTTATGAAAATAAAACCCTAAAATGTGTTTATATACTCTGCTACAGTAACTTGCTACAGTCCCCCGTATTTAATAACATGCTACAGTGATATATGGAATTACAAATATACACTTCTCATACCATTTTTATCACAACTTTCGGTACACTACATAAATTCGTGAACCGTAAATTTCTCTAAAAAATAGACTTCGAGAGCTTTTCAATGGTATGTAGCATGTTATCCGGTTAATTGTATATCGATACAATCAACTCCGAGAAATTGCTTGATTAGCAGAGGTGAAAATGAACGGTTTTACTTCATTTTTGTGCAAGTTGCTCCAAAACTCCTACAAACATCAAAACCACACAAAAACATAAAAATACCAAGGAATATAGCAAAGAAACATGGACAAATTGATATGAAAGTAATACATAAATAGACACCTATCAAACGGCAACGTGTAATGCACGTTGCTGTATCTTATTAATGGCAACGCGCAATGCACGTTGCAATATCTGAGCTGACAATTTTTTGACAACGTGCATTGCACGTTGCCGCAGATATAATATATATTTTAAAATTAAATGCATATATATTTATATAAATTTTTGGGTAATTTGTGATGCTTGTAATATTTTATAACTATATACATAATAATAGAAATGATTACATTCAAGTTCACAATTATATATAACATCAAATTGCATATTTAAATTGAAATGAATATCATTACAATAGTAATAGTTCAAATACTTGTATTTATACAACAAGTAAAAAGCATTGGAATTGAAAATAAGTAACATATATGAACAATAAGAAAATAACAAATAATATGATGATTTGAGTGTTTAAAGTACCACAAATAAAACAACCATTAGAAATCAAAATGTCTTCTCCTCTTTAACACTTTCATCATCTTGAAGATTTTAGTAAACACCAACCAGGCCTATGCAAGAAAATATTAACAAATTAGTTATTTCAAACACAATCTTATGTCAAGTTAAATTTGTTAAAAAAAATAGTTGTCATAACAATCTAAAAAAATTTTGGCAGAGTTTCATCTATTTATTGGCATTTTCCAAAAGTACATAACTTATCAAAAACACTTCTAATACCAAAATATTTTTCTAGAACAACAATATAGGACCTCCAATCCTCTCCAACCAAGCCAACTCAAAACAACATCCAAACAAAAGTCATTAAAAATTAGTAAAGTATAATGTATATAGTACCTTAATAGCTGACGCACACGAAAAAAAACAACTTCCACCTGTAACACAATAAAATATAACAATGACACAACTTATGGACTTAATATATTCACAAAAGTAAAATAATTTTGTAATTACAAGTTTATGAACACTTAGGAAGTTAATTAAAAACATTATAAAGTATTACCTTATCTATATCAATTTGATGCTATTCTTAGGCCAAGCAATAGCACTTCCTACTGCTTGATCAAGATATTCAGCTTCATCCGTTGACCTATATAATTCAACATTACATTTGTTTGCATGAACTATCCAAACTTTCCAACAATCCCTTCCTAAAGGCTTGTGATGTACTTTGGCCTTAGGATCTACACTTGCAATCTTCCCTTCAGCCACAATTTCATCTGGATCATCTGAATACCAATGCAATAAATGACATCTTGCATTTTCACTTGGTATAATTTGTGGACCACTTTCTTCGAATGACTACAATTCAAAAAAATAAGAATATTGTAATGAACAAGTATTATAAACTTTCATTTAAATATTTATTATAAATAGGACACAACTTGTTGAAAATTCCTTACTCGAGGGGTACACGCACGAGAGCTCATCATATCATCAACACTTTGATTATTCTATACAATTTAAACACCTAATTAGTTATATAAAACTATAAATCTTTATTATTCATTTGTAGTTACTTATAGAACAACTTACTTGACTCATTTTCAAAACCAAAGCACTCATTTGATCCATCTTCTCCTCTAATGCCATAACTTTTTGATTGTTGGCATGGATTTGACTTCCAAAACAAAAAAAATTGATATCAACGAGTACTTCACATGCTGTCATGTGCCTATCAAGGGCTCATTCAACAAAGTGCTTATAACTTCTCCCATGGGCCATGGCCATGTGTGCAAGTTCTGAAAATTTGGATGGGATTAAAGAAAGATATTACAACTCTTCCAAAAATTCTTTTTGCAATTCAAGTTGAAATTCATTGAATTTCCTGTCAATATTTGCATTATCAATGAAACAGTACATAACATACCAAATGTTCCTATCCACAGTACTTTATCTTGAAAAATATTTGCAAAAATAAATGAAAAATAAAACATAACAAATTCTCAAAGAGAATTACAAGAGACAGTTTTGATTTTGATTGAAATTTTGGATTGATTTCTCTTCACTAATACAACACATATTTATATTACAATACAAGGGCTAAATCGAAAAATAATTCCACACACAATCATTCCAAACGTAATCATGGAAGCACAATCATTCACAAGCAAAAGTCAAAAAGATTTAAAGTGGTGCTTAATTATTGTGTTGGTGCTTTCAAGGGGTGGGTGCTTTCATTATTGTGTCTGCACGTTCTTGCATGAAAGAAGCTCTAAAGCTTAGTTCTCCTATTGTCTTCTCCAAGCTAGTTTCTCCTTAATTAGATGGAGAAGAGTTTTACAGAGGGAAGGGCTTTAGATTCCTAGGATTAGAGAGGAAGAGTTTCTCCTTAATTAGAGAGAGAAGGGTCCTAGATTCCTAATTAAGGATGTGCAAATAAAGATTAGCAAATTTTTCTTGAAAAGAATTGGAGAAAAAAGATGTTTCTACGCACTCCAAAACTGGAAAGGCAGCATCTTAGAAGTGAAAAGTAACAGTTCTATATTTTTAACAACAGTTCTCAAGGCAATGTCATCGCTGACCATGTCATTCACTAGGCTGTCATTCAACAAAGCTTTCGGAATATCTCCTGAGTTCACTCAGATGAGATATCAACCCACCGAACCACCACCACCTTTGCCTTACATGGGGTTTGTTGGTTATCAAAACGAGTTTTATCAGCCCAATGCAATGGAGAACGAGTTAGAGCTGAAAGTTGATCTCTTCTGGGCTTGGAGCCATCCCAGCAGCGACGCCAGTTGCAGATCCGAGTGCGATCACGTACCAATATGTTGATCTACGGTTTCTGGACGATGTTGTTGCGCCTCATCATCATCAACTCCATTAAGGAATGAAAATGAAAAGATAACGCCAGTTGCAGCTCCATTAAAGATTACAGTGGCCAGTAACCCCGAATCCAAACGAAGAAAAGATAATAAAATAATGTAAAAAACTAAACGTACCTGCATGTAGAGCCAGCTAAGGTGTCTTTAGGAAATGATTCAAGAGCAGTAGTAGAACCCAAAACAAGCTATCTCTCTCTCGGTTTAACTTGACTAAGCCCCGTGCTCGTCCAACGAGGGAGCTACATGCGTGACAAAGAAGGTGAAGAGGAGGCAAGCGTGACAGAGAAGGTCCAAGGAGGGAGCTACAAGGTGAACGTGAGAGGCTAGCCACGAGCGGGATAGATGAGTTTGGACGCGAGGAAGGTCGACGCTGCAACGGTATAGAGAGGAGCCACGATTTTAGGGTTCAATTTGTACCAATTAGATTGATTTGTGGCGAGTTAATTGAGTTTGTAGCTAAATTGTACACCGCTAAAAGGCCGAAACATCATCGTTTTCATTTCTCTTTTAAAATTAATTAATTAATTAAAATTTTCTACTTATAATTTATTTAATTTTTTATTAGTTATAATTTGTTAGCCAAATATTTTATATTTTAATAATTTTGTTTTTAATAGAAAATTATACTACTTCAATATGTATTTATCGTTGTATTTTAATTTCTTAATATTTATTTAAATTTAAAATTTACATAAATCATTATAGTTTTACATAAATTTTAAAATTTAAATAATTTCATTTATTTCTTAAATTTTATAATGTTAAAAAAATAAAAAAATTATATTATGTAAGAGCACTCTTTTTTATGTTTTTCTTATTCCGCAGATTCTTTTAAATAATTATTAGTTCATTCAGTTAACATTCAAATTTTTTATAAATTAATTTATTTATTTCTTTAAATTTTAAGTTTTTAATATTATCTCATAATGAGTTTAAATTTAAATTTATCTCTTATTTAATAAAAAATTAATTACATGTTATTAATCTTTTAAGCTTTATATATTATTATATTTTGTGAATTAATATATAAATTAGATAATAATTTAATTTATTCTTAAGTTTAGGTTTTTGCAACGTGCAAGATATGCACGTTGCTAAAGCCTAGTTTTCGCAACGTGCATTTGTTGCACGTTGCCAAAAGATAGATTTCGCAACGTGCACAATATGCACGTTGCGAATTGCCTGTTGCCGTATGTGATTTTTCTTCTAGTGATAGTGATTCAACACTTCCGATTGGCCATCGATTTGTGGGTGATAGGCTGTACCATGCTTAAGTTGAGTGCCCTACATTTTAAACAATTCAGTCCAAACAAACTAAGGAAGACGCGATCTCTGTCAGTGATGATGGAGTGTGGAATTCCATGTAGTTTAACAACTTCCTTAATAAAGACTGATGCCACCATTTGAGCATTAAAAGGATGTTTTAAGGACAGGAAATGCCCATATTTGCTCAATCTGTGAACAACTACCAAGATAGTATCATACCCGTCAGATTTAGGCAACCCTTCAATGAAATCCATAGAGATATCTTCCCACACCTAATTAGGAAGGGGTATGGGCTGAAGTAATCTGGCTGAGAAAAATGCCAAGTACTTGTTTTGCTGACAAATGCCATAAGATTCTACGTAGGCTTTTATTTCTTTCTTCATTTCAGGCTAAAAAAATTCATTGGAAATGTGCTGAGTGGTTCTTAGCAATCCCGAGTGTCCTCCCATAGGGCTGTCATGGAATTCTTTGAGCAATTTAGGAATCACCTTAGACTTTTTGCTTATAACTATCCTGCCCTTATACAAAAGTCTTCCTTGAACCACAACGTAATCATCATGGCTTGCATTTCCCACTGCAATGTCTTCTTTCAATTTCTTCAACTCTTCACCTTCTGCTAATTCTCTTCCCAAGATGTCATAATCAAAAGAAGGTGAAAATGATAAAGCATTGAAATTCAGATGCTTGGACAAAGCATCCGCTGCTTTGTTCTCGAAACTAGATTTGTATTAGATTTCAAAATCGAATCCCAATAATTTAGCTAGCCATTTTTTATCCTTCCCACTTACTAGTCGCTATTGCAGAAGATATTTCAAGCTCCTCTGGTCCGTTCGCACTACAAATTTCCTCTCAAAGAGATAAGGTTGCCATTTTTGAATTGCCATTCCTATGGCAATAAGCTCCCTCTCATAAACTAACTTCAACCTTTGATTTGGAGGAAGCATATGGCTGTAATAGGCCACAGGTTTGTTCCCTTGCATTAACACTAGACCAATCCCCAACCTAGCAACATCAGTATCTATACAGAAAGGTTAAGAGAAATCGGGTAAGGCCAAAATTGGAACCGTAGTCATGGCTTTTTTTTAACTTGTTAAAAGCCTCATTAGCCTTATCTTTCCAATTGAAGGGATCTGTCTTAAGTTGTTCAGTTAGTAGGAAGGCCAAATGCCGTAACTAGCAACAAATTTTCTATAGTAACCTGTCAACCTGAGAAATCCTCTTAACTCTTTTAAATTTTTTGGAACAGGCCACTGCATTATGGCTACAATTTTAGAACTGTCAATAACCACCCCATTAGCAAAAATGATATGCCTTAAATACTCCAAAGTAGTTTGAGCAAACAAGCACTTCTTTTTATTAGCATATAGTTGTTGATCCATGAGAGTTTTCAGAACAATTATCAAGTGCTGTAAGTGCTCTTCCAAATTCTAATATACACTAGAATATCATCAAAGAAGACCAGAACAAATCGCCTTAAATACTTTCTAAATATTCATTCATCAAAGCTTGAAAAGTTGAGGGGGCATTAGTGAGGCTGCAAGGCATAACCAGGAATTCATAGTGCCTGTCATGTGTTCTGAAAGCCATTTCGTGCACATCCTTAAACCTGGCTTGTATTTGATGAAAACCTTACTTAAGATCCAACTTAGAGAAAATGCAAGCTCCATTTAACTCATCCAAAAGTTCATCAATTACTATAATCAGATACTTGTTTCGAACAGTGGCTTGATTTAGTGCCCGATAATCCACACAAAACTGCCAACTGCCGTCTTTCTTCTTCACTAATAAAATCGAGTTGGAAAAGGGCTATTGCTTTCCCTAATTATATCAATAGCTAGCATCTTATCGACTAGTTTCTCTATCTCATCCTTTTGTAGTTACGGGTATCTATAGAGTCGCACATTAACTGGTTTGCTTTCATCCTTAAAAAACAATAGCATGTTCTCTACCCCTTGGAGGTGGTAAACCAGGTGGCATGGTAAACACTTCTTGGAACCCAAGGAGGATATCCTCTATTGTCTTAGGCATTGGACCAGTAGTGGAATCTGGTGTCAAGAAAAGGGCACTTAATTCTAAAAATACCCCCTGTCCACCAGCTTGCACTGCCTTTGTGAGACTCTTTATTTTCACTTAAGTCCTACATAGACTAGGATCTCCCAGTAGAATCGCTGCAGCCCCATTCACTCTAAATTCCATGGTTAACTCCTTACAATTAAATTTAATTTCTCCTAAGGTCTGAAGCCATATTATTCCCAATACCACATCCGATCCCCCCAAATCTAGAGGAAGGAAATCTTCCCTCACTTCCACCTTGCATTGACAGAACCACTCAGTTACACACACCAGCACCCCTGACTGGATCACCAGTGCCGAGGAGCACTCCATACTTTTCTATGTTGTCCACTAGTAACCCCAATCTCTTAACCAAAACTTGTGAGTAGCTCCAAGATCAATCAAGACAATCACCTTCTCACATCTAACCATTCCCTGTAGTTTAATGGTTTTGAGAGAAGTCAGTCCCATGACTAAATTCGTGGAGAGTTGTACCACCCCCTGGTCAACTTGAATTTTTTTGCTATCCACCCCAGGATTGTCCTTCTCTTCTCTCAAAAATTCCTCTTCTTCTTGGACCTCCAGAAATTGGAACTCTTTGAATTTGCATCTGCATCCGGGTGAAAATTTCTCATCACACCTATAACAGAGTCCCTTTTCTCTCTTCCTTTGTAATTCTACATCTGTCAATCATCTGAAAGCATGTTCCTGGTTTGGATTTGAATAATTTCTAATGATAGGAGCTGTTGAATTTGTAGGGCCTTGAGTTTTCATGGGTTGGATTGAATTTGTTGCTACTCCCTATACAGAACAGAAATTCGTCCCATGTTTAGCTTGTTTCCAGGCCAAATTCCTATCTTCTACC
Source organism: Boswellia sacra (assembly GCA_013180625.2). NCBI lineage: Eukaryota > Viridiplantae > Streptophyta > Magnoliopsida > Sapindales > Burseraceae > Boswellia > Boswellia sacra. The sequence continues at coordinate 8,370 of SNVD02005484.1, forward strand.
CTTTCGACTACCTCCATTATTCAGCCTAGCCCATGAGGTTCCAACAGTCTTACTTTAGGCCTCACCTCTGACTTCAAATCGTTGAAGGTACCTTCCAAGATCTCCTCCAATATATCTTGAAGCGACGCTACCATTGCTTCAAATTATCGGTGAAATTCCCTCACTGATCCAACCTACTTCAACGCCAGAAATTATTCAAAGTTGGTTACCTCCTCAAACGATCGAAATCGGTTTAGCAGGAGTGCCTTCATCTCTGCCCAACTATGTATTGACCATCGGCGATCTTCCCAATGGAACTAGGCTAGCGCCTCCCAATCGAAACACACCGTGGCAACCTCAATCCTTTTTGCCTCCGACAAGTAGTTCAGAGAGAAATACCCCTTAGCTCTGAACGCCCATCCGTCTAGGTTGCTACTGTCAAATACTGGCATCTCCAACCAGCGCGGCCAAACTTCACCCATTATTAAGCACCAAAGATGAAAATGAAAAAAAAAATTCCCTCCATTAATTGAATCCCTTTTTACCACTAGTAATATATGTGGTTAAATAAAATAAACTACTACATGTAAATGATATAGTATTTTATTTATATCAACCACTTGCCAATTAAAAGATGTTGTAAATAATATAAACATTAACTACATTATTATTACACATGGTAAATATATGAACTCTGACCACTTTCATGTGAATTAATTATTTTTTACCACTAGTAAATATACGTGAGAAATAAACTAAAACACCACATAAAATTGGTCTTTTATTTATATTAGCCACATACCAATCAAAGCATGTTGACTACATTACAATTATATGTGGTAAATATATTAACTTTTACCACTTTCGTTTAAAGCAAGTTGTTGAATGAAGTTTTAATAACGTACAAAACATTTAAGTGGTAAATAATTCTCTTTAACCACGTTAATATAAAATCCATGGTAAAAAATAATGTGGTAAATAACCAATTTTCTTTTAGTGATTTATCCGAACCAAGATAAACAAATAATTTGGGTCAAATTAGGATAAGTCAAAATCCCTAAACTAATAATTTAGGTTTGAAACAAAATAGGAAAAGTTAAGATCCCTAGTTGAGTCAAAATCCTTAAATCATAAAATTCCTAATTTAATTAAACCTTAAATAACTTTTTTATGAAAAGAGTAAATTATCCCTAATGTAAAATGAACCATGTTGCATTAATTATTTGACAGGGAAATTGTACAACAAACAAACAAAATCAAGAACAAACAATCTTTAACTAAAGGCATACACTCACACAAAAAAAAAAAAAAAAATCAACCAACAATCTCTCTGGATAATCTCTCAACATCAAAATAATCAATGTTTAAATAATGTCTAACAAAATAATAATGAAAACATATATTTATACTAATTAAGACATATTGAACATTTGAGTCAAATTAGGACAAGTCAAAATCCCTAAACTATTAATTTTTCAAATTAAATGAAATGCTAATTCAATAAAGATTAAAAGACTATAATAACCTGAACAATAAAATAGGCCATGCTACATAAATTCCCCTTGACTTAGAAAGACTTGTCTCTGAACAAGCGAGACTACAAGTAAAAATTCAAAGCACAGGAATTGATGTGACGGAGCTTATCCTCAAGAAGCTAAGTATCATCATTTGCTAGTTGACCCTTCCGACAAACATGGAAATGGTGAAAACAACCAGTACTACAAGCAACATAGCGTCCATCCAAAATGCGTTCAACCTCATCAATCAATGGAGGATCGAACAGAGGCAAAAACGGTACAACAACAGTAGAAGAACCCATTGAAACATTAAACATAGCTGGAGGCTCAAAATATCCTTAGTAAGGAAACAAATTGGCCATACTAAAAATTGGACTTATACTTCAATTAGAAGGCAAAGAAAGTAAATAAGCATAAAAAAAAAAGCCTATGATTAATTTTAAATAGGCCATGGATACGGTCATGCAATTTCTTGTTGGCTTGTTTAGGGAAGCGAGAAAGATCAAGGCAAACCATAACATAATCACCTTCCTTAAGAACCTTTTCTCTACAATGCAAGTTAGCAGCAGACCTATATTTATCATTACTCAAGAAAATTATTTGTCTAACCTCAACGTGCAAATCACACATATAGTTAGCAAAATCGATTGCAAAGTTTGAAGAAAGGTAGTGAAAAGGTAGGCAAACAAGGTAAATAGGTCAGCAGGGTGCAATATCGTAATCAATCATGAATAGAATCTTGCCAATGGACCTATGGACAACATTATTACAGCAAACTTTGTCATAGATAAAAATAAATCCCAATTACCTAACTTTTCTCCTACCGCACAACGAAGCAAGTTCTTTAATCTATGATTAACCACATTAGTTTGACCATTGGTTTGAGGATGATAGGCTAAAGAGAATTTAAGAGATGTACCAAACAGCTTCTAAAGTGTCTACCAAAAGTAACTAATAAACTTTAACATCTCTGTCAAACACTATTAACATAAGCAGTCCATGGAGACGGACAATCCTCGTAAAGAATAGTTGAGCTATATGTGAAGCATCACTAGTCTTAGAGCAAGGGATAAAATGAATCATTTTAGAGAGCCTATCAACCACAACAAAAATAGAATCATGTTTTAGGTAGTCCTAAAAGGAATTCCATACTAATGTCTCTCGAAGGAAGGTATGGAACAAGGAAAGGAGTGTACAACCCTTGATTAAGCTTCCTAGCCTTAGCTAGTCGACAAGTACGAGAAGAGAATATAATCCTAGCAACATCCTTCTTCAATGAAGGCTAATAAAACTTATCCTCAACTAAGGCAATGGTTTTACATCTTCCTAATGGTCCAGCTAATCCTCTATCATGCATTTCCCAAACTAGAAAATCTCTCATAGAAGTATGAGGAATGCATAAATTAGAACCCCTAAAAAGATAACGATCATGAAGGATAAAATCTATATGATCCTTACGGTTACTATCTAAAAGTTCCTTAAATGATGCCAAAATCAAGATAAGAGGGGTACTCATATTTCATCCTTTCAAAACCTACAATCTCAAATTGCATAGTTTAGAGGACGTACATGACTCTATGAAGGGCATCAGCTACCTTACTATCATCTCTAGACCTATGTCTACATACAAAGGTGAACATTTAAAGGAACTCAGACCATTTGACATCTCTCTCATCCAATCGCTTTTAGGATTAAAGATATTTTAATGCTTGATGGTCAAAGAAAATGACAAATTAATTAGAACAAAAGATAATACAACCAATGTTATAGAGATCTAACAATAGTATAGAACTTCTTATCATAGGTAGAATATCTTTGATTGGCCTCGTTGAGTTTCTCACTAAAGAAAGCAATAGAGTGACTCTCTTGACTAAAGACTCCTTCTATACCTACTCCTGAAGCATCACAAGCTACTTCAAAGACTTCGAAAAGATTTGAGTGCTTCAGACAGGGACTTAAGTCATTTGTTGCTTGATAAGCTCCAATGCTCTAGTGGCTACAAGGGTCCATTGAAATTCACCCATTCTTATATAATCAATAATCGATGCCATGACGGTGTTAAGTTGTCTTATGAATCTCCTATAAAAGAAAGCTAATAAGGTCCCACGTACAGGCTAAGATGTAATAGTTTTTATCTTTCTAGGTTCAACTTTAATACCTTCAAAATAAACTATGAATCCTAAGAAAAAGACTTGAGGCTGCATGAAAGAACATTTTTTAAGATGTATGTACATCTTCTCATTCCTATGGGCACCAAAAACTTCTTTAAAGTGGTCTACATGTTCTCCCTCACTCTTACTATATATGAGAATGTCATTGAAATAAACTCTAAGGAGCTTCCCTGTAAAGGGTTGTAACATATGAGTCATGACTGTTGTAAAAATATTAGGAGCATTAGACAAACCAAAAGGCATAACTAACTACTTATACAATCCATTAGGGGATTTAAATGTGGTCTTTGACTTCTCACCTGTTATAATCCTAATTTGGTGATACCCATTCCTTAAATCTATCTTGGGGAACTAACTAGAACCATCCTGCTCATCTAATAGATCCTCAAGTCTAGGTACGAGAAACCTATACTTAATAGTTATTTTGTTGATGGCTCGACTATCTACACACATTCTTCAAGATCCATATTTCTTAGGGGTGAGCAACACTGGGATTACATAAGGGCTAAGACTATGATGAATGAAACCTTTCTCTAATAGACCCTCTATCTACCAATTCAACTTAGCTCTTTCAGTGGGGTTTATCCTATGACATGAAAGGTTAGGAAGTTGTGAACATAGAACTAAGTCAATGGCATGTTAAATGTCTCTTATGGGTGGTAGCTTGTTTGGTAAGTCCACAGGAGCTACATCACTAAACTCCTTTAAAAGTTTACCTATCTTATTGGAAAAGTTTAAACTAGACTCTCGTGATTGCATTTATAAAACCAAAGTGTACACAACGCCAGTCTCTTGACTTTATTTTATAAAATAAATTGGGCCAAAATATTCAAGTTGTGTTTCTTAGGTTCTAAAGTATTGGATCTAGGCTTTGAATTGGCTTATCCTTTATAACCGTGGTTGAAACCTTATAATTATCAATGGGTTTGGCTGGCTTCAAAGTGATGGGTTTACCACAGTGGTTAAACACATAGGTATTCTCTTTCCTATAGTTTATAACATCATGGTCAAAAGCCACAGTCTACCCAAAAGGATATGAGCTACATCCATAGGTAAGACATCACGATTGATGTTTTGATTGCATAAACACAACTTAAGAGGAACAAGACATCTATGAGTGATAGACAGAGTTGTTTTATTAACTCAAGCTACTTGAAAAGGATTAGGGTGAGGCTCATCTTATGTTAGGATTTTTGTTAACGGACAAATCCACATAAGGTGACGCACATTATTTTTCAATTTAAAATTCTGAGTCAATGTCATTTTACCTAATTATCATGCTCATCTTATGTTCAGATTTTTGTTAATTAACAAATCTTGGGGGGAAAAGCTATCTTGAAAACAAGTCCTCAATCAAAAAACATGCAAACCTCAAGGGGTAGGATAATTATCCCTTTTTCCAATGTTGATTCACATTTTTTCCCCTAACTTTCAACTCCCATTTTCATTTTGACTTCATTTATCATAGTTAATCTTTACTTTAAAAACTGATTTATTTTTCAAAGCTAGAGATGCTTGAGATTGCAGTTGTTGTAACTTTTATTATATGTAAATGATCAAAATAGACATGTGTTTTTTTCCTTTATAATATTTAACTATTAATAGTTATAATGAATTTTTTTAACAATTTAGAACAAATTCTTTATAAATTGATTTTTAATAAATATAAATACTTTATAATATTTCAAAAATATGAATAATTTTTAATTTATGTTGAATGTATGACATTATAACTTATATCAAAGTTCAAATTTAATTTTTTAATTTAATACCACAATCAAATTAATTTTAAAATTAATATTTAATAGCAAAATTTCACATATTTATTTATAAAATAATATAATGTTTATAATAAATTAATATATATTAAATAAAAATCATTTTATATTTATATTAATTATTAATTTTTATTATATTTATCGAATATATTTTTAATTTAGATTATATTCATTTAATTTTAAGTAATAAAATTTACTCACAAAATTTGAAAAAAATAAAGAATTTAAAAATTCTTTATGAAAATAAATAATTATTTATTTTAATTATAGGTAAAAAATTAACAAAAAAAGTTTAATAAATAAGAATAGTTTTATATTTTTATTTTTTTATTGAAAGCAATTTTGATATTTTAAAATTTCGAAGCAGAAAAAACTAATTTCAAAAGTAAGTGGTTTCCTACTTTTAAACTTATTTATTAAACTTGATTATTATTATTATTAATTTTCTTTGCATTAGCTTCCTTTTAATGCAAGTTGAGACCATCCCAAAAGTTGAGTTCATAGACGGAGCCAGGATTTTTACCAAGGAGGGGCAAATCCAAACAACAATAAAATTTAAAATGACAATAAAACAATAAAGAAAAATAGTGATATCCATTCATACATTTTACAATTTTACAATTGTCCTCGACGTGATTTCATATTTTGAAAGCGTTGAATGATAATTTCATTATCAATAGCATCAAATACTTCCTTCTCTATATATACAATTAAATTATCATTTAGCCATTGATCTCCCATTCGATTATGAAGACGGTTCTTGACAAAATTCATTGTTGAAAAGGCCCTCTCAACACTGGCTGTAGCAATCGGAATAATTAATGCTAATGTCACTAACTTCCAAACTAATGGATACACAATATCTTTTTTAAACTCAACTATTCTCTTTGCAATATCCCCAATTCCTTTCAATCCTGAAAATTCAATGCTAGAGCGCATATCCATAATATAAACATCAAGTGCCATGAGCTCCATTTCAGAAAAATCATTAGGATAGAATTCAGCAAGTCGCATCAATTTTGTTTATCAAAAGCACTAAACGAGTCATGTAGAGTCTCAAATGTAAATTATATATATGCATTTACATATATATTAAAAATTTAGAAATTATGTTTAAGGTATTAGTGGGCTGGTGTTGGTGGACTTAGGCCCATTGAGCCAAGGCCTTATGTATATAAGAGATGGGGTTTTCTAGAATTAAGGGGGAGGAAAGAAAAAAAGAAGAAGAAGAGAAGAGGAGAGGGAGTTCACGGTTCCAGGAAGAAAAGAAGAGAAAAAGAAGAAGAGAAAGGAAAGGAAAGAAAAGAGAGGAAAAATTTCAAGAAGTTTAGCTTGGAAAACAAGTAGGAGATTCTAACACTATACTTACTTCATGTTATGTGTTTTGTTGTTGAATTTATATTAGTTGTTATATATGTGACATGTTTTGACTTGATTTCTTGGTTGCTTGGATGATGAATTATGAGTGAGTTACTTATTGCAAGTTGTTTGTTGTGATTGCATGAAGAATTATGTGTGAATTGAAGTGTTGATGAAGTGGAGTAGAGATGATTTTGTGAGAAGTGTAATTCATGTGACTGTCTTGTGTTGATTGAGTTGATGCGTTTTTCTGGATTGAGAATTGTATGATTTCTCATTTGTTTTGGAAAATAGACGTATTAAGCTTTAATTAGCCGTTGATTTCATTGAATTTGGAGTTAAAACGGATTTTTGGTGAATTTTTAAAGTTGGGAGTTCAAATCTGGAAATGATATGTTTGAACCAACTCTGGAATTCGATTCTGGTGTTTTGCTCGAGAGTAAACAGTGTTGTCGAGTGAACAGTGTTTTAATGAACAATGTCGAGTGAACAGCATCAAATGAACAGTGCATCGAGTGAACAGTGCCGATGTAAAGTACTGTCTAGTGAACAATATCGAGTGTCGAGCGAAATTACAGAATCACCCCAAATCAACTGTACACTTCCTAAAAAGTCCTGAATTTTGCATAAAAATCATATTTTCTTGAGATTTATTATAGTAATGATATTAAAAGGTTGTTAATGTATGCATTGGACCTTGGATGGGCCGTTTTGTATACGGATCCAAAGAGAATACAGATATTATATTTTAAGTGTTAGACCTTGGGTGGACCGTTCTGCATACGGACCCAAGGGGAACACGAGTATAATGATACGAGGTGTTGGACCTTGGGTGGACCGTTTTGTAAACGGACCCAAGGGGAACACGAGTATAATGATATGAGGTGTTGGACCTTGGGTGGACCGTTCTGTATACGGACCCAAGGGTAACATGAATATTTCGATATGATGTGTTGGACCTTGGATGGGCCGTTCTGTACACGGATCCAAGGGGAACAACAGAAATTTCATATGCGAACAAACATAATAGTTTGATATATTATCATTGGATGTCTAATCTTGTGATTGAATATTTGTGGAATGTGAATAATTTCGTATAATGTTAGAACTTTCCCACTGGGCTTTATGCTCACCCCTCCCTCCACAGGTACACAGAAGGATGCTTATCCTAGAGATGTTCCAGAGCTTTCTTAGGGAGTCTGGAGTCTGCATGCATATAATGATTTTTTTTTGTGACTGTCTTGATTCTGCTTGTATGTAATGGGAGATTTTGTTAGGTGACTATTAACTGATGTATTGATTTTGTCACCAGTGTATGTAAAATTAATTCTGAACAAATAGTCATAAGTTGTAATGAATTCTTATGATATATTTATATAAAATATTATGAGATATGGATGACGTAATTTGTGAAAATTCTCATTTAATAACTCCTAAAATCTCTAAATAAGAGATGTTAGGGCGTGACAGGGTGGTATCAGAGCCTAGACTTTACTGTGGACCTGTGGAAAGGAGGTAGATAGTCTGGGAGGGGTAGAGTCATGTTTGTGCGCTTGCATGTGCCTTGAATAACTGTTTATTGTGTTTCTGTTCTAAATGTTATAAATTTTGTCACTTATGTTTTTGCCACTGATAAAAATTAGATAATGAGTTCTCCTACGCGAAGTGCTTCAAGTTCTAACCCACCTGAGGGTGGTGAGAGGTCAGAATTTTATAGGGCCATGAGGGATGTGGCCAATACATTGGCCAAAACAGTGGCAAACACGGTTAGGGAGACTCTTCGTGCTAACCCACCACCACTGCCTCAACCGGTGTTAGAGACGGGTGTTGACAATAGAATGAAGGGTGCACTTAGAGAAGTCCAACACCACAATCCACCTACTTTCAATGGGGAGCCCGAGCCGAATGTTGCAGAAGATTGGTTTATACGAGTTCAGCGTCTTTTCAATCTTTTGCAAGTTGAAGAAGATCTACGTGTTAGGGTGGCAACTCATCTGTTGTCAGAAGAGGCGTTACAGTGGTGGACGTTTGTTGAGCGTATTAGAGGAGGGAAGATTCTTACATGGAAGGACTTCTCTACTGCTTTTCTGGATAAATATTTTCCTACAGTTTTTCGGGACCAAAAGGAAAATGAGTTTATATACTTGACCCAGGGGAATATGACGATGCAACAGTATGAGGCACGATTTACTGCTTTATCCCATTTTGTACCTGGGTTGGTGGCAGACGAAGCTAGCAAGGCCCGGAGATTTCTAAACGGACTGAGAGATGATATCAGACCCTCAGTGGCAGTGTGTAGATTGACTACATATTCTGATATGGTGGAGACCGCTTTAGTGGCAGAACAAGAGATATCCCAGAGTCACAGGGTAGGGGGTATTGGCATACCTCCCAGAGGAGCGAGACAGCAGGATCGTTCAGCTAAGAGACAGAGAATTCAGTCCAATAGGACTTCCTTTAATTCTTAGTCTCAGCAACTGCAATCTCAAGGCTCCACCATGGCAAGTGGGTCCTCACAGAGTCAGAGAGTTTGTTATGGGTGTGGAAAACCAAGTCACATGTGATACCAGTGTCCCAGATGTTATAGATGCGGACAATACGATCATATGCAACGGGATTGTCCGGCAGGGATGAGAGGTCCTCAAAATACCACTAGTCAGACCTCAACGACTCCTCGACAAGGATCAGGGTCACAGGCTAGACCACCATTTCAAGGACGTGATACTCATTCCCATCAGACATCTCAGAGGTCTCAGGCAGCTTCTTCTCAATCTTTTAGACCTTCAAGATTAGCTCATAGCACTAGACAGCAGGGACATATGACTCAGGGACGAGTTTTTGCTCTGACTCAACCGACAGAGCCTGCAGACCATGGAGTTGTGGGAGGTACATTACTGGTTTTTAATGCATGGGCTCGTGTTTTATTTGATTCTGGAGCTACTCATTCTTTTATATCCACCCATTTTGCATCTGCATTAGGATTAGAGTCTGATTTGTCAGACTCTGTATTGCATGTGGAGTCACCTATAGGCAGTACTCTAGAGGTTTGGAGGATATGTCGCTCTTGTATGCTAGAGATTAATGGCCACCAGTTGTCATTTGATTTGATACTTATGGATTTCATGGAGTATGATGTGATATTAGGAATGGATTGGTTGTCTGCTTATCGAGTTATATTGGATTGTCACAAGAAGAAGGTGATCATCCATATGCCAGATGGCATCATTTTTAGTTTTTATAGGGATAAATATGCATTATTGCATTATCCTTTGCTTAGGTCACAAAAAAAGAAAGGGATGAGGAACATGATAGCAAGTATATTAGTAGAAGAGACTAATAAAGGGGTTTCTGAACTTCCTCGGGTGGTGAATGAATTTCTTGATGTCTTTCCTGAAGAATTGCCCGGGTTACCTCTAACTAGAGAGGTGGAGTTTGCTATTGAAGTGTATCCAGGCGTGGCACCTATATCAGTTGCTCTTTATCGAATGGCTCCAGCAGAGTTGAAAGAGCTAAAGCTGCAGATAGAAGAATTGTTAGAGAAGGTATTCATCCGACCTAGTACTTCTCCTTGGGGTGCACCATCATTGTTTGTGAAGAAGAAAGATGGTTCATTGCGTTTATGCATCGATTACAGGCAGTTAAATCGGGTTACATTGAAAAACAATATCCTCTACCTAGGATTGATGATTTGTTCGACCAGTTGGAAGGATCTTGTTGTTTTTCCAAGATAGATCTTCGTTCGGGTTATCATCAATTGAGAATAAAGGAAGGAGATATACCCAAGACCGCTTTTCGTACCCGGTATGGGCACTATGAGTTTTTGTTCATGCCCTTTGGACTGACTAATGCTCCTGCTGCCTTTATGGATTTGATGAACCGTATTTTCAGACCTCACTTAGACCAATTTGTGATTGTGTTCGTGGATGATATCCTCATTTATTCCTCATCTGAGGTTGAACATGAGCAACATCTACGCGTGGCACTTCAAACGCTAAGAGAGCATCGTCTTTATGCCAAGCTGAGTAAATGTGAATTTTGGCTAACAGAAGTAAAATTTTTGGGCCATGTGGTGTCAAGACATGGAATCTCAGTGGACCCCTCGAAAGTAGAAGCAGTTATGAAGTGGGAACGACCAAAGAATGTGTTTGAAGTCCGTAGTTTCTTGGGTTTAGTAGTATACTATAGACGTTTTGTTGAGAACTTTTCCCGATTGGCCGCACCAATGACAAGGTTAACAAGGAAAGGAGTCAAATTCGAATGGAATGATGCATGTGAGCAAGCATTTCAAGAATTGAAGAAAAGATTAACTTCAGCACCTATCCTTGTGATACCACAATGTGGAGTTGATTATGTAGTTTTCACCGATGCTTCCTTGGATGGGTTAGGGTGCGTGTTAATGCAACAGGATCGAGTTGTAGCCTATGCTTCTCATCAGTTGAAACCTCACGAGCAGAATTATTCCACTCATGATTTAGAACTGGCTGTGATAGTGTATGCTCTGAAAATTTGGCGGCATTATTTATATGGAGAAAGTTTTGAAGTCTTTTGTGATCACAAAAGTTTAAAATACATTTTCACTCAAAAAGACTTGAATCTGAGACAACGAAGATGGATGGAGTATTGGGAAGACTATGATTTCTCTATCCACTATCATCCAGGCAAGGCAAATGTGGTGGCTGATGCATTAAGTAGGAAGTCGAGGGTCATGGTTAGTGCGATGATAGGGGAATAGAGCATGTTGCGGTCTGTTTACGATTATGATATTTTGGTTGAGGATCGCGGAGATCAAATTTTCCTTTTTACACTTGTTGCCCAACCATCTCTTGTGCATAGAGTGATTGAATGGCAACATCAAGATTCAGAGACCAGAGCCTTGTATGAGCAAGTGTTACGCGGTGATGGGAGTGTGGATTAGACCATTGGTTCAGAAGGGAGTTTGCAATTCAAGGGCAGGATCTTTGTTCCATCGAGTAAAGAGTGTAAAGATGATATTCTTAAGGAATTTCATCATTCTAAATTCGCTGCTCATCCTAGTGGTACTAAGATGTATCATGATTTATGTCGTCAATTTTGGTGGAAAGGAATGAAGAGGGATGTTGTTGAATATATGGCTAGATGCCTTACTTGTCAACAAGTGAAGGCTGAGCATCAAAGACCTGCAGGATTACTCCAACCATTGCCTATAGCAGAGTGGAAGTGGGATCACATCACCATGGATTTTGTTACTGGATTACCACGTTCTTTAAAAGGAAAGGATGCAATCTGGGTGATTATAGATAGATTAACCAAAGTATCACACTTTCTTCCTATACGTACAACCGATTTAGTGGATGTTTTGAGTCGGCTGTACATTAAAGAAATTTTAAGATTGCATGGAGTCCCAGTGTCAGACAGAGATCCCCGATTTACAGCTCAATTTTGGCAAAGCCTTCAAAGAACTATGGGCAATCAGTTGTTATTTAGTGCAGCCTTCCATCTCCAAACTGATGGTCAATCAGAGCGTACTATTCAAATTTTAGAAGATATGTTGAGGGCTTGTGTGATGGATTTCCAAGGTAATTGGGGGGATCATCTACCACTTATGGAATTCGCATACAACAACAGCTATCAGTCAAGTATTGGAATGGCACCTTTTGAGGCACTCTATGGTAGACCGTGTAGATCCCCGTTATGTTGGGTAGAAGTGGGAGAAACTACCTTATTAGGACTGGAGCTTGTACAAGAAACGACTGAAAAGTTGAGATTGATACGTCAACGTTTGCTTACAACCCAAAGTAGACAGAAAGGTGTCTCCGCGTAAGCGCTTGATGCGGTTTGGACAGAAAGGTAAACTTGCTTCATGCTACATTGGTCCATTTGAAATCCTCAGGTGGGTAGGCGAAGTAGCTTATGAGCTAGCATTGCCGCCACGGTTATCGGGAATTCATAACACATTTCATGTATCGATGCTAAGAAAGTATGAACCTCACCCAACACATGTGCTAGATTGGAGTGAGTTGGATATCCAAAAAGATGTTTCGTATGAAGAGGTTCCTATTCAAATCCTGGACTCGAGAGTGCAAGTCTTACGTGGCAAGTCCATCCCATTACTCTAGGTCTTGTGGAAGCATCATGATGTTGAAGAGTCCACATGGGAGTTAGAGTTAGAGATTCAAAGAAAGTACCCTGAACTTTTGAATGCAAGAGGTAATTTCTGACACATATTTTCAAATTTCGAGGACGAAATTTTTTTAGGAGTGTAGGTTGTAGAGTCTCAAATGTAAATTACATATATTCATTTATATATATATTACAAATTTAGAAATTATGTTTAAGGTATTAGTGGGTTTGAGTTGGTGGACTTAGGCCCATTGAGCCAAGGCCTTATGTATATAAGAGATGGGTTTTCTAGAATTAAGGGGGAGGCAAGGAAAAAAAAAAAAGAAGAGAAGAGGAGAGGGAGTTCACGGTTCCAGGAAGAAAAGAAGAGAAAAAGAAGAAGAGAAAGGAGAGGAAAGAAAAGAGAGGAAAAATTTCAAGAAGTTTAGCTTGGAAAACAAGTAGGAGATTCTAACACTATACTTACTTCATGTTATGTGTTTTGTTGTTGAATTGATATTAGTTGTTATATATGTGACATGTTTTGACTTGATTTCTTGGTTGCTTGGATGATGAATTATGAGTGAAGTTACTTATTGCAAGTTGTTTGTTGTGATTGCATTAAGAATTATGTGTGAATTGAAGTATTGATGAAGTGGAGTAGAGATGATTTTGTGAGAAGTGCAATTCATGTGACTGTCTTATGTTGATTGAGTTGATACATTTTTCTGGATTGAGAATTGTATGATTTCTCATTTGTTTTGGAAAATAGACGTATTAAGCTTTAATTAGCCGTTGATTTCGTTGAATTTGGAGTTAAAACGGATTTTCGGTTAATTTTTTAAGTTGGGAGTTGAAATCTGCAAATGGTATGTTTGAACCAACTCTGGAATTCGATTTTGGTGTTTCGCTCGACAGTGAACAGTATTATCGAGTGAACAGTGTCGAGTGTCGAGTGAACAGTCAACAGTGTCGTGTGAACAGTATTTTCTGTGAACAGTGTATCGACTTAATAGTGTCAAGTAAACAGTGCATCGAGAAAACAGTGTCGGGTGAACAGTGCGTCAAGTGAACAGTATCAAGTGTACAGTCTGTCGAGTGAACAGTTTTGAGTGTCGAGCAAAATTACAGAATCACCCCAAATCAACTGTACACTTCCCAAAAAGTCCTGGATTTTGCATAAAAATCATATTTTCTTGAGATTTATTATATTAATGATATTGAAAGGCTGTTAATGTATGCATTGGACCTTGGATGGGCCGTTTTGTATACGGATCCAAGGAGAATGCGGATATTATATTCTAAGTGTAGGACCTTGGGTGGACCGTTTTGTATACGGACTCAAGGGGAACACGAGTATAATGATATGAGGTGTTGGACCTTGGGTGGACCGTTCTGTATACGGACCCAAGGGTAACACGAATATTTCGATATGATGTATTGGACCTTGGATGGGCCGTTCTGTACACGGATCCAAGGGGAACACGAACAGAAATTTCATATGCGAACGAACATAATAGTTTGATATATTATGATTGGATGTCTAATCATGTGATTGAATATTTGTGGAATGTGAATAATTTCGTATATTGTTAGAACTTTCCTATTGGGCTTTATGCTCACCCCTCTCTCCACAGGTACACAGAAGGATGCTCATCCTAGAGATGTTCCAGAGCTTTCTTAGGGAGTCTGGAGTGTGCATGCATATAATGATTTTTTTTTATTGGGACTATCTTGATTCTCCTTGTATGTAATGGGAGATTTTGTTAGGTGACTATTAACTGATGTATTGATTTTGTCACCAGTGTATGTAAAATTAATTCTGTAATGAATTCTTATGATATATTTATATAAAATAAAAATTTATGAGATATGGATGACGTAATTTGTAAAAATTCTCATTTAATCACTCCTAAAATCTCTAAATAAGAGATGTTAGGGCGTGACAAGTCATATGGACATAAACATGCTATACACAAAAGCAACTCAGTATTTGGCTCATTGAAGCGATTGTTTAGCTCTTGAAGTTGCAAATCTAAAATAGTGTAAAACAAATCAATCCGATGATGATGCATATTTGTGATTTCTGGAGCATTCCGCATAGACCGCCCTTCAATTATAAACCTATCATCCATGTTAGGGACATCAATGTCATGCTTAATACAAAAAGAATATACTTTACCTAGTAAAGTATCCAATCCTTTCTCCCTCATCATTTGCAATCCATCTTTACATACACTAACCAATTTCATAGCATTCACAATATCTTGATCTTTTCTTTGAAGAGCTTGAGACAATTCATTTGCAAGGCCCAGTATATCTTTCATCAAAAAGAGAGTAAACACAAAATTAAATGACTGCATCATCTTTGAAATCTTTGTTCAGAGCTTCCATCCCGTGCAATTATCTTAAGAACATCAATTATGGATGAAAACATGATAGTAATGCTTATCAACGTACCATAATGTGATCCCCAACGTGTATCACCAGAATGTTTCAAATTAGTCTCTTGATTGAGACCTTGTCCACTTGAAAGTTCACCATTATTGATAGCTTCAGTTACTTTAAGAGCTTGTTTCTCTCGAAGGATATCACTACGCTTAGATGAAGCTCCAACAATATTAACAATGATTGTAATTATGTTAAAAATATCATTAACATCTTCATGTTTCTTTGCAACTACTACAAGAGCCAATTGGAGTTGATGAGCCAAACAATGAACATAGTAAGCGCAATTATTCTCTAATTTGGTCAGTTATTAGCTTTTGAGAAATCAACTATCGTCAGAAACCCATTCCTAATCCACTCTAACTACCAACAAAATCTATAATTTGGTCTATATAGATTTTCAAAGAGGGATTTCTTTTTTGTTTTGTTTAATTGTTTTATTATTATAAATATCCACAATCTCACAATAATTAATTTAATTAACATTTGTTTAAATTAGAGGTTTTTTGTTTCTATTTGATCATAATACAGCTTAACTATATAATTTTTTAATATATTATATAGAATTAAAATATTTATATAAAAAATTATAATCTAAAAATAATGTCTTACAATCATGATTCATGGCTAGCAGCTACCCTCGCAAATTTAAGGAAAAAGAAATTCCAGCACATTACTTGAAGAGTAAAAACAAATAAGAAAACTGAAAAAGTGCAAAGTAATAATTAAAAGACAAGAGAAGAAGAATTTTACCTCAATATACACTAACTTCCAATAAATAGATGGACCACCACAAGATGAATGGGCATTGATTGGAGAATTGCCGTCAATGAAGTGAAGAAGAAGAAAAAGAAGAAGAAATGGAGTTACGGGACCACAAAACCACAAAAAAGTAGAGAGTTTTTAAGGATTTGGTAAAGTGGACAGGTAAGGCTTAAGAGGGAGAAACCAATAAAAAATTATAATACAAATTTGTAATTTTAGACAATATAAGGAGTAAAATAGATAATACATCCTTCTAAAAAAATTTCCAAATCTAGGAGGGGCACCTGCCTCTGTCCCTTATCATGTTGTCTGTTTTTCACAGCAGCAACCTTAATCTGGTCCTAAAACGAAACAAGAAACTGGTCCTTAAATAAAACAAGGATTTCCTGGGCCTGAAAGAGATGTTACCAGAGAGGTGATTTTAGCCCCTTTTTTCTGGTATCTATCTGTGCGCATATCTCATCTTTTTCCTTTGCCTTCTTCTTAACACCTTACTCAAGTTCATGCTCTGAAAGATTAATATAAAAAATTTCAGAAATTAAATTAAAAAATTAAAAACATGACAATTTTATTTAAAGAACTAATCGAGTCATATAGTACAAAAGCGAGATAAGAGAAGTGAACAGAAACGAGGTCGTTTTGCATGGAATGAGTGGTGGTGGTGTGCATTTGCTCTTCGACAGAGATCTTCGACAGAGATCTTCGACGCCTGCTCCTCCACATTTGTTTGGATGGCTTTACAAACATCATTACAATTCAAAGTCCACTTTGAAGGTAGAGAAAGAAAGAGATAAGGAGATCTGAACCGTTCAATTGAGAGCGCAAGGTTCTCATCTACTGCAAAAACATCTCCATGAGCACGAATCAATTCTAGAGCCAAGAAAGAGATTGAGAAGAAGACGAAAAATAGCGGGAAAGCTTATCATCTGATTGCGTGCCTACATGGGTTACAAGGAATTGGATTATTTTATTTTGCTAATTTCTGTTAATAAATTGAACACGAAATATGAAGATAAATTTTGAATTTTTTGTATCTAAATTATGTTAAATATTTTAAAAATACATCGTAATTAATTTTTTTAATTATATTTTTGTTTAGCTTATTTTCATAACTTTAAAATTTTCTTCATAAAGACGTCAAAAAAATAAAAAAATTGTAACTTAATTAAATAAAAGACGATAAAAGAAATTATATTAAAATTTAAAAAAAACTATGTTAGATTAATATAAATAAGCATGCTAATGAATTTTTTAAAGAAATTACTGATTTCAATTGTAATATTTTATCATATTAATGATTGATTTAATAAATTTAATTAGTAAATTAGTTTTGTTTTTAAAATAAAAACTGCATCAAATTGACATGTATAGAAAAGAAAATCTTACGATACAAATAATATTACTAAAACAAATTGAAAGTGTATTTGATAAAGTATTTTCAAAATAATAATAATAAAATGATTATTTACTATTTTAGAGCTCTAAAGATAACAAATCACTCCTGATCCCATGTGTATCTCACATCTTAGTTTCTTCCTTCATCTTACTATTGTAAGAAAGTATTTATCATTTTATTTTATTTTAAAATTATTTATAAGCAAATTTTAATCGATAATCTTCTAAATAGACAATGCAAAAAAAAAAAAAAAAAACGATTTTGTTATAGCAATCACATTTACATAATAAACACAATTTAAAAATGGATTACATTTATTCGTTAATATTTAAATTCCAGCCTAAAATTGTATCCAATCGAAATAAATAAAGAATTCTGTCACTCACCGGTTGCTTTAACTCCAAGAAAACTTGTCTAATACTATGTATAAATAACGAAAAGCCAACTCCCATTCTTCTCAAAACCATCTTTTGCTTATGATTTGAAGTGATAGTTTTCTATTTTAGCTTCTTGAATCGTGGCAGAGAAGATATGAATCTGCTTCTGGGTTGCCATAATCAGGAAGCTTGGCGGTTGAGTTTCTCTTCAAATGGCAACTTCCACGAAAAAAGGAGCCGGCAGAGCCTCAATCACCGACACCACCCTGATAAGCCGTTGCAAAAACGCTCCAGGGCTCGGTACCACTACACAACTACAGCTCCAACGAAATCAATAACACCTAATTTAACAGAATCAGCCACCAGCGGCTCTTTCTCAAAACCCTAGCCATGTCGAGCCGTCTTTTGGGTGAACCAGTAGGGTTCCAGCTATTCCAGCCCCGCCTCTTCAGAGCCCTGGTCTCATTCTCCCTCTTGCAACACAAAAAACGGTTGATATGAATAATAATTGAGTTTATGATTAGCAAGCTTCTGAGAGAGTTGATTTCAGTGGCTGATAATAACAAGCCATTACAAGCAGTGTCACCCAACACGCTGCCTGAAGGTTTGATTGCTTTCATCATCATCAACTGCTAGAAGCAATCAATAGTGGATGATCATGATATGGGGCTCCAGTTCACTCATGCAAAGTTAAAGTGCGTAATGAGTCTGTCATAAGGTCTCTATATGCTCATCTTGTTGGAGATAAACTTTATTTGTATTAGGATTTAAGTTTTGTTTGGGAATTAAAATTGAGTTCAAGTAGAATTAGGATTTATATTAATAGAAGAATTAGAATTACCATGAGTACTATATAAGTAGAGTATTTTTTCTTATTTGTTTTAAGAGTGTGCAATTCAAAGAATAAAGAAATAAAAGAGCGAGTTTTTCAAATTCTTGTGTATTGATTTCCAACAAAGTGGTATCAGAGCAAGCCAAATTCCAACAAAGTGGTATTAGAGCTAGAACCATAAGAAGGTGGAGGAAGAAGGAAGCCCACACCATCAATAGCCAAGGTTTGCCGTCAATATCGTCGGAAAACCGCCGGAAAAGTCACCAGAAAGTCACCAAAAAATTATCGACCGGCAAGTGAGACCATCATCGGATAGATCGGACAGCGATCTATAAGTTTCCCTTCTTGGTCGACGTTAAATTCCGGCTAAAACATATCAAAAACACAAAAACAGTCGATCTACAATATCACGGTGAAAGGCACCGAAAACCGGCAAGTGAAACGACACCACCCACCTGGTTCGACTCAGAATCAACCGATCTACAATCTTCAAGAAGAGTGATCGTGCTTGGACGCCGGAAAATAGTCCGTTCGTGACTTAGGTGAAAAATATCAATCGGCCCACTGAGACGTAAAGTATCAGTCGACCCCCTGGTCAGAAAATATCGACTGGCCCCCCGATACAAAATATATCAGTTTGGCCCCTGGATGTTGACAAATATCGGTAAGCCCCCCAAAGCTGAAAATACTCAATTTTAATCCTTTGTGTGCAGAATTTCAGTTTGGTCCAAATAGATTTTGTTTGTGATAGATTGGCTCCTATAATAGCATTGGCAATATGACTTCAATTACAATTCCAAAATTGAAAGAAAATAGATATGAAATATGACGTACAAGGATGAAATCAATCCTTGGAGCGAATGGTGTTTGGGAAATTATTGAAAAAGGCTTTGATAAGCCACAAAATATTGAAGCATTGTCTCAACAACAAAAGAGTGATTTTGAAAAAAGATATCAACAAAATGAGAAAGCTCGCTACTTCATTCAAGAAGCATTAGATAATGTTGAAATTGAAAAATATGGAGATATAGAATCTGCTAAAGAATTATGGGAAAAGCTTGAAAAATCACATGGAGGACAAGAAAAAGTCAAAAAGGTTCGTCTACAAACTTTAACAGGTGAGTTTGAATTGTTACATATGAAGGAAAGTGAGTCTATCTCTGATTATTTTTCAAGAGTTTTGACTGTTTCAAATCAATTGAGAAGAAATGGTGAGAAAATAGAAGATACAAGAATTATAGAAAAGATACTTCGCTCTTTGGATTCATCATTCAATACCATAGTTGAAATTCTTGAACAAGGTGACAAATTGGAAGGAATGACAATTGACGAACTTGAAGGTACATTACAAGCACATGAAGAGAAATACAAAAAAACAAAGTGTTTCAGAACAACTCCTTAAAACAAAAATTAAGGAGAAGGAAGAAAGTCATGAAAGAAGCCAACGTGGTCGAGGTCGAGGTCAAAATCGAGGTCAAGGCCGAGGACAAGGAAGAGGTATGAATCAAGGTCGTGGACAAGGTGGGAATAACAATTCCACTACCAACAATAATAATGATCGAGGAAAAAATTCTACAAGAGGGCGTGGAAGAGGGAACTCAAATTCAAGATATGGGAGGTCACAAGTCCAATGTTACACTTGTCAAAAGTATGGACATTATGCGGATGAGTGTAAGGCTCACATTCAATGCTTTAATTGCCAAAAACATGGGCATTATGCATCTAAATGTAGAGCACCTAAAAAAGTTGAAGAAAAAACAAATTATGTTGAAGAAAAAATTGAAGAAAGTGGTACTTTATTATTGGTTCATAAAGACAAAGATGAAAGTCAAGAAAATACATGGTATCTTGACACTGGAGCTAGCAACCACATGTGTGGAAAAAGAAATTTGTTTGCAGATTTGGATGAATCTGTTAGTGGGAATGTCTCATTCGGTGATGACTCAAAAATTCCAGTAAAGGGTAAAGGTAACATTCTTATCCGTATGAAGAATGGAAAACGTCAATTTATATACAATGTTTACTATGTGCCAAATGTGAAGAATAATATTTTAAGTTTGGGACAACTTTTGGAAAGGGGATATGACATCCACATGAAAGATAATAGTATCTCCATAAGAGACAACAAAAGAAATTTTGTAGCCACAGTTCCTATGTCTGAAAATAGGATGTTCTTGCTTAATATCCAAAATGATGTTGCAAAATGTCTCAACACATGCTTTAGGGATAAATCGTGGCTTTGGAATCTTCGATTTGGGCATCTTAATTTTGAAGGACTGGAATTATTGTCAAAGAAGCACATGGTGAGAGGATTACCCTACATCAATCATCCAGATCAACTATGTGAAGGTTGCTTACTTGGAAAACAATTTAGAAAAGCTTTTCCAAAAGAGTCATTCTCAAGAGCTCAAAGGCCACTTGAGCTTATACATGCAGATGTGTGCGGTCCAATCAAGCCAAGCTCCCTTGGTAATAGCAACTATTTCCTCCTTTTCATAGATGATTTTTCAAGGAAGACATGGGTGTACTTTATAAAGCAAAAGTCAGAAGTTTTTGGGGTTTTCAAGACATTCAGAGCAATAGTTGAAAAAGAAAGTGGTCATCAAATTAAAGCCATGCGAACTGATCGAGGAGGAGAATTTACATCTAAAGAATTCCATGAATATTGTGAGACGAATGGAATTCGACGATTCCTAACTGTTCCTAGATCACCCCAACAAAATGGAGTTGTAGAGAGAAAGAATAGAACAATTCTTGACATGGCACGAAGCATGCTTAAGAGTAAAGGAATGCCGAAAGAGTTTTGGGTAGAAGCTGTAGCATGTGCAGTATATCTATCCAATAGATCACCAACAAAAAGTGTGCAAGGAAAAACACCTCAAGAAGCTTGGAGTAAGAGAAAGCCTGGAATCGCTCATTTGTGAGTATTTGGAAGTGTAGCATATGTGCATGTGCCAGATGAGAGGAGAACTAAGCTGGATGACAAAAGTGAGAAATTGATTTTTATCAGATATGAATCTAGTTCTAAAGGTTACAAGTTATACAATCCAAAGACAAAAGATTGTGATTAGTCGAGATGTGCAGTTTGATGAAGAAATCACTTGGGATTGGAATATACCTAATGAAGACTATAGTTTTCTTCCTTATATTGATGAGGAAGATGAAGAACGAGTCATGGAGATAGAACAAGAGAGTGACACACTCCCCACTTCACCAAATTCACATAGAGAATCTATATCATCTTCATCTAGTGGAAGCTCAAGTGATAGAAGTCCACGTACAAGAAGTCTACAAGAAATCTATGAGGTAACCGAGAGGATTGATAATCTAACTCTCTTTTGTCTTTTTGCTGATTGTGAGCCAGTGAACTTTGAAGAAGCAACACAAGATAAGAAGTGGAGAAAGGTAATGGATGAAGAAATAAAATCCATTGAAAAGAATAACACGTGGGAACTTGCTTCACTACCACAAGGGCACAAAGCAATTGGTGTCAAATGGGTATACAAGACAAAGAAGAATGCTAATGGAGAGATTGAACGCTATAAAGCAAGATTAGTCGCAAAGGGCTATAGTCAAAAGGAATGCATTGACTATGATGAAGTGTTTGCTCCTGTCGCTCGTTTGAAAATAATAAGGTTGATTATCTCAATGGCAGCTCAAAATAAATGGAAGATTTTTCAAATGGATGTGAAATCCGCCTTTTTAAACGGAATTCTTGAAGAGGAAGTTTATATTCAACAACCATTGGGTTATGTAGTTAAAGGTTAAGAAGACAAAGTTTTGAAATTAAAGAAAGCTCTTTATGGGTTAAAGCAAGCGCCAAGAACATGGAATAGTCGAATTTGACGAATACTTTCAAGAAACAGGCTTCACTAAATATCCCTATGAACACGCTCTCTACATAAAGATCAAAGATAGAAATATCTTGATTGTGTGTTTATATGTGGATGATTTGATCTTTACTGGGAACAATGTCAATATGTTCTAAGAATTCAAAAAGGCAATGGCGAAAGAGTTTGAGATGATTGATATTGGGCTTATGGCATACTATCTTGGGATTGAAGTTAAACAACAAGAAGATGGTATTTTTATTTCTCAAGAAGGGTATATAAGAAAGGTCTTGAAGAATTTCAAGATAGATGATAGCAATCCCGTGAATACACCAGTAGAATGTTGAATTAAACTATCCAAGAATGGAGAAGGAGAAAGCATTGATCCAACACTATTCAAGAGCTTAGTTGGAAGCTTGCTGTATTTGACATGTACGAGACCAGACATTCTCTATGCAGTTGGTCTAGTAAGTCGCTTCATGGAGAATCCAACTACTACACATTTCAAAATCGCTAAAAGAATCCTTCGCTATCTTAAAGTTACTATTGATTTCGGTTTGTATTATTCAGTCTCTGATAATTACAAACTTATTGGATATTGTGATAGCGACTGAGCTGGAGATATTGATGATAGAAAGAGTACTAATGGTTGTGTTTTCTTCATGGGTGATACTTCGTTTACTTGGATGTCAAAGAAACAACCGATAGTTACATTGTCAACTTGTAAAGCTGAGTATGTTGCTGCTACTACATGTGCATGTTATATAATTTGGTTGAGAAATTTGTTGAAGGAGTTGAATACTTCACAAGAAGAGCCAACGAAGATTTTTGTTGATAACAAGTTAGCAATAGCACTATTAAAGAATCTAGTGTTCCATGATCGAAGCAAGCACATTGATACTCGTTACCATTATATACGAGATTGCATCATAACAGGAGAAGTGAAAGTGGAGTACGTAAAGTCACAAGATCAAGTTGCAGACATATTCACCAAGCCACTCAAGCATGAAGATTTCATTAGAATTAGAGATTCACTTGGTGTAACAAATCAAGTTTAAGGGGGGGTGTTGGAGATAAACTTTATTTGTATTAGGATTTAAGTTTTGTTTGAGAATTAAAATTAAGTTCAAGTAGAATTAGGATTTATATTCATAGAAGAATTAGAATTACCATGAGTACTATATAAGTAGAGTATTTTTTCTTATTTGTTTGAAGAGTGTGGAATTCAAAGAATAAAGAAATAAAAGAGTAAGTTTTCCAAATTCTTATGTATTGATTTCCAACAAAGTGGTATCAAAGCAAGCCAAATTCCAACACATCTTCCAACACAATGCGCAACATGTGGACTGAGGTTCAGAGCTCAAGTATCGTCAACATATGGACCGACACGTAAGGAAGAACCGGGCGACTAAGAAGAATATTGAGTCTAGGAAAACGAAGAATATTAAATCTAGGCAAATACCGTCTCGAAAGTGGTTTCAAACCTCAAGTTTTTTACTTAAAGCTTATGAGATAAACGGCATGCCCAATGCACAAGCTCCTACGATCATCAATACTGGTACTAAAAAGGAAGAGAACAACTTTGAGGAAGTGTTGGCTTTTTTTGCAAATGAAGATCAGAAAGAGTGCCCACCATGCATGGAGGCCTTTGAGACGAGTAGTTCAGCAATGAGGCAAATGATTAGATGTACAGAGGGACTGTGTACATCAATGAAGCCAAGGCTTCTGCAAGACGATTGTACAAGTCTCTGGTGGGTCGCATTGTGCTTGCTGAGAGCCTCTATACAAAAGAAGAGATACAAGACTACAACCTTTTTTTCTGTTATAGTTAAAAATTTTACCAATAGTATTGTAGTTTTCCACAGATGAAGTTTTATGACTACTCATTTTTGGCAATAAGAAAAACACAAATCTTTCATATTCTCAACTCTGTTTCTTCTATTTCCAATATTTGTTGCAATTTAAATAAGTTAACCTTACTCCATAGCTATAAAATGTAGAAAGATAATGTAGCTTGTTGACATAACAACCTCAATTTAGAATAACTTTAATGTAGCTATAAAATGTCTCTAGCCAGATGCAAGATTTATAAGAAGGTAAAATCGCAAAAGTAGCATTTTGTTGTTATTGGGAGTGTATTTTAAATAAGGTTGAATTTTATTTGATTTTTATCACATAGAATTTTTCAATTTAAGTCATTGAATGGCTATACATGCATGTTTGGCAATTAGCACTTGTACATTTCTTTCATATTCTCAATTCTATTTCTTATATTTCTAGTATCTGGAATTTAAATAAGGAGATTAATAATGGAGAACTAAAAATGACTGACTTTCTTCCTTAAAATCGGATAAAATTAATTCCTTGCTAAGTACGTTGCTGTGAAATCTAGAAAGATGTTTCAGAACAGATTGAGGCATGCATATCATTTAGTGCATTAAATGTTAGGCGGCCATGTACAATAAACTTTGTTAAAATTTGTTTCAATGAGATATATACCATCAACAGCTTTGTCGTCTTCGGCAGCATAGAGCTATGCGCGCCATGTGTCATCCAGAAAGTTTACATCCAAACCAACGCCTGGATACTCCAGCCTCCACACACATTGTCATGAATAATCAATAACAACCCTCTTTTAATGTTAGGAATAAAAGTGTAGAAATTGTCCTAAAAAACTGCTTATAACAGTAGGATGTTCACATGTTTACAAAATTGCTAAATCATTACATAGCGGCAAGACTTAATTGTATCACTAAATTTATACACGAAAGTTATGGAAATTGTGGATCCAAAATTTTACATTTTTTTTAATTCTTTTAGGTATTCTCATTTAAACTAAAGATACTTAGATGTTGACCCAAAAATTAAATACCTTCCATTTCAGTGATTTGCTATCTATTTTAGGGAATGGCTATAGTACAGCCAATGTACCCATATATTATTTTTAAAAATTGTATAAAAGTTGTAATACAATTTTTATTTCACTCATTTACAACTTTTATATAGCTATAACTCACAACTTTTATATAGTTATTTATAACTTTTATTTGTTCATTTATAGCTTTAATATAATTTTTTGAATGTATTGATGCAACCACTGTACTGTAGTCAGTCCCTCAATTTTCTCCCCACCTTTTATGCTTTGTAATCAGTGAAGTGATGGAAATGTTATCTTTGATATAATTCTAGTACATCATCATCATTAAGCAATCTAGATAGTTAATCAAGTGATATATTCTGCAAAGGAGGATCCTAGAGCAATTCTAGCTAGAAAGGTATTCAATTATCAGAATAGAAGTGCTTTTTCTACTTTGGCAAGCTAGTGAGCCATTTTGGCTTATGGACACCAACTAAAAGATTATATCACCATAAGTATATGGAATCACTAGATTATATGCTTTCATGCCATTTTCTCATCTTAGATAAGCTACATATACTTATCATAGGGAGAAATCAAATAAATCGATAAGCAAAAAGATTTAACAGGAAGGCACCAATCCCTGCTCAGCCATTTCCCTGCTTCCGTGACATTTGACCCACTCCTATCAAAAAACATGAAGGAGACATCAACCACAAGGCAAAGCACTGAAAATAAGATGCAGAAGTCACATGAAGAACTCTAGGAATCTGACCTCTTCTTACAGTAACCTTGTAGTGGCATCCTCCACAACTTTAGCATAGTAGGTCTTGTTGTAGCAAATACATTATCTTGATAACTGTTCGTATGCTTGACTTCAATCAATGCAATTTGTTATGAATTACCTCTCTCGGTCACTAGGGATATATATATAAATATATATATATATATATTTATATGTGGCAGCAAAGTTTTATGCCAAATGGTCTGTAGCCTAGTGGTGGCGCGTTGTTTCCATCTATATTGGGTGAAGGTTTTGAACCCCAGGGGCTGCAAAAAATTTTTAACACAATTTCCTTGGACATGGCTGGCATATATATATAAATGGCAATGAATTTAGATGTGAAATGGTCTGCAGCCTAGTGGTAATGCACCGTTTCCATCCATGTAGAGAGACTGGTTTGAACCCTTGGGATAGCAGAAAATTTTTAACACACTTTCCTTGGAGATGGGCTGGGCTTGGCGTATCTAATGGGTGTTAAACTAAAAGTGAGGATTAAAAACTAACAGGACTTAAAGTATTTTTACATAACATAATTTCGAAATTTCAATTGCATCCCCCGAGTTTAATTCTGGGTCCTCGGCCTCGGCCCCCCACCCCGGATGGGTTAGAAAATTTCTCCCCGACCCCAGCCAAATTTTTCGATTTTCTGGGTTATTGCTCGGCCCCGGCCGTCCGGATTTTTCAGATCCCCGACCCTAACCGGGTAAAATTGCCATCCCTATCCATCTCTCTGGTGACTTTCTTGTTGAATAAAAGCCAATGTTGTTCATTTAACAACAAAGTGTCAAATGAATACGACATTCCAAACAAAAAAAAAATGGTTTCTTCAACTAATCACGAATTTTAACTAGTAATTTCCAATAAAAGAGGGTAATTTGAATGGGCAGCCATTACGAGTCACGGGTCATTGTTAAGGCTCGATGTTCTATAACTTGTTGCCACCATTCAAGATCAATCAGAAAATCAAAATACAGTTGCAAACAAAGAATGTTGTAGCTTGCGAGACGGTTGTCTCATTGTCAAGAAATAGGATAACATAAACTTGGGCAAAGGTTAAACATTAATTCTACACAAACACACACCTAGACATAGATACGTGATAGAATAGAGAACAAAAGCTAACTCAGGGTGCATTCTGCACCAAAGTTTATGTGACAACACATACCTAAAGAATACAACACAAAAATCGAACAAAACAGTGTATTTTAAAGACAAAGAGCTTAAGAAAATCAGAGTAAGAAAATGAGAAAGCAATGAAATTACATCATAACTTAACATGAGAAAATGAGAAAGCAATGAAATTACATCATAACTTAACATGCTTTGAAGTATCTATTATTATTTTATTTACTATCTTAGCCATTTACTCTGTAATAGTAACATCAGTAACACGTTCAATTGGTAGAATAGAAAACATAAAACAATTGTGTTTATAGATTTTCTCCCAACATATAAATTTTGCAAAGCATTACCAGGTTACCTTTCCTTTTAGGTCATATATTACAAAGGGCATATTAAACCAACAACCGTGTGGCTTGGATAAACTAACTTGGATCTAGAAATTTCTGAAGTTAACACTTTAGTCCTTTTTTAACAAAATCTAACATTAACACCCACAAAATAACTTAAATATATTAAATATAACAGTCAAAGTGTTGATTTTTGGTTTGGAGTTGGCTCGGGTAGTGAAAAACATTTTGGAACTCTGTCTAAGGCTACTTGTTGAAGATATTACTGATGAACAAAGGTATCATTTTCCATCCCTTGATGATACAATTCCTTTTTTTTTTTGGGATCAATATTAATCCAAAAATTTTGAAAAGCTAATAACACGTTATCAGATTATTACTATTCACTTTTTAGGATACCAACTGGTAGTTAATAAGAATCTAATAATACTATTGGTCTGATACTGTTATTAATTAAGTTAGTTGAACTTTCCTATTTTTTATTATGGTGCCTTTAGTACTCTTCTCGGTCCCTACTAGGTGAAAAGGAAGAAAGAAGCTTGAAGGCAACATAACAGTACTCAGATTCTTTCTATATGTCCAAGGCTTCAAGCAAATAACATGAGTCACATCTAAGTATCATTTAGTTACAGGAGAAAATTTTGACCCAAAAACAAAAAAGAAAATAAGTTTTAGATCAACATTTTTGGCATAGTTTCATAACTTTTTGTACGAAGGTTTGCAAGATTTGCGTCTACTAATTTAAAACGACATGCAGGCAGGATGCACCATGTAGAGGTTGAGCCAAAGGTGTGTAAGTCATTGATGTTTTATATGTCATTGTTTCAAATTTTAACAATAAGAATATATTTCTTTTATAATTGCTTGTCATTAAAGAACTAAATAGGACCATCGATCATTGATCAAGTTTTCAAATCCCCGGTTTGCTTTGTAGCATGCAAGCAGCTATATAGACTAGAGGAGATATTTTCATCCTTTGAGGCATCTCACGTATTGGCATTTCTACAAACAATTTTCAACTACAAACAAGACTTAATGCCATAGTAGATACTTATCAACACTATAGCTGTTACTACTTAAACGGTTGTATTATTAGCTTCACAAAATCATCTTTCAACTAAAACACATCTACTCGATTAAAGGAACTCAAAATTAGTTGTGTAAGTGTTACTTAGCTGTCTTGGATTCATTTTCAAGTTATGGCCAAAACAGAGGACTCTAACTATTTTACAGACCTTAGCACATTTATCAAAATTTTAGACCAACCTTTAGAGGAATATTGCATGGGTGTATAGCACGGTGCATAGAGCTTGAATATTGAGATTACCATATTGTTGTTATATTTAATCAAAATTATAAGAATGTCAACCTAAGTTTCCCTAACATTTTACACCCAAGTATGAAATTACACATCAGTATCACAATTTGAAACTTCTCTCTGGACCCTTGCCTAAGGTTAAATAAAAGATGTTGGAACATTAATACCAAAAACTAACTTATACTCTATATAATGATTAGAATAGCTTCTGAAACGTCTTAGCCTATGAACTTTCTCTTACTTGCGTAAGGGTGGATCAATCACATAAATGACCAAAAACGAGGTTTTTTACATAGACTGAATGGTGGTGAAATGCATTTGCTCTCTTCAATGGAGACCTTTGTCGCCGGATCCTCCACATCTGTTTGGACAAATTCAGAGAAACGCTACAATTCAAACTAATTTTAAAAGAAGAGAAAGAGAGAATGGTAAGGAGATCTGAACCATTTGATTGAGAGTGCAAAGTCTTCAATCTTCATGTATTGCAAGTACTTATCCATGATTGAGAATCAACTACACAGAGAGAGAAGGTTAGGGTTCGAAAACCAAAGAGAAAGAGAAGAAGATGAAAAGATTTGCAACCACCTCTTTATTTATTCCTTTACTCTCATCCACATCATCTATTCTAATAATCATTTCTTTAAGTGTTGCTATTTGTCTGAAGGATTAGTTGTGAACCTGTTGGATGTGATTGATGATTCTGCGGTAAGATCTTGTTGTTCTTCTCAGCAACTAAGAGGCACGTGCTCAAATCTAAGTATAACTTGAAATGTCACTCTCAATATATTTGTTGTAGAATGATAATTGAAGGCTAGGATGTTGACAGAGTCTTGTCCATCTTGTCTTCATTAGTTATTTCCTGACGGCAAAACTTCAATTGTGAAGTAATCTCTTTAAAGTGTCGAATTGTAATTAGCTACTTTCTTGAAGTCTTGAAATTGTAGGTTGCTCGAGCCTCATTTGTCTTAAGAGAGCATAAAATCTGTCTGGTGATGAAATCTCTTAACTAGGCTATTGCACAAAATTAGTGGGTCTTATTCATCAACATATTTGGCTTGTAAATTCTTATTCAAATGATGCATAAGAAAATTCAAAGCCTTTGCTTTTTCTTGTAAATAAATCTAGTTTCCTTCCTTAATTATGTCTTTGAGTTCCATTTCCTATAAATGGCTCTTGACACTTCTAGCCCGTTGTATATATTTTAAAGTAAATAATAATCCAAATTAGTAGTAAGTACTACTATAATTAAATACACTATGAAAGTTTCTAGAAAAGGCCGGTGAGGATAAAGTCTCCTTAAAAACCGGTCGCCTTAGACTTATAATCTTTTTGACAAAACTTTCCTAGGCAAGTATATAATCATAAAAGTAAATACTCGTTGTCCTAAACCAAGCTTACCTCTTCCAAATTTTACCTATATCACATAAAAACAATAACAAGGGAAAACAATATAATAGACTAATTTTACTTTCTGATGCGGAGGATCCAATTTAATGGTAACCATAAAGCATACTTATAGAATAATTAGTTACATAATACAACGTATACAAAACATATATAAATAATCGACACTAATAGACCAATTCGTGCTGATAATGTGATATAATTATATTATTAGTTATTAGCACTAATTGATATCAAATGAGGACAGGAGGTATTGGACTAATTAATAATATTTGTAAAAAACAAATGAATACTCGTAGAGGTTAAAGCAAGATTGGCCACTAAGAAGGAAAATGGTCAGAAGACAAAGAACAAAAATTGATAGAGATGGGGTGAGAAAATGAGATAACAACTTTGTTACTTTCATCTATTTATTTACAAAATAGGGGTTCTATATATAGGAAAAAGAACTGCCTAATGCCTCTCACTTAAGACAATCAACATTTGCCAGGCAATGAGCCAATTACATTTTGCCTTTCCATTGCCCAATCAAGATTAAACATGGCATCTGACCAATTAGGTGTTAACACTTCAAATATTTAATTGGTGAGAATCCATTATGTATTGTAACAGTAAACAAATTTTTGAACTTTTAAAATAGGTTCGATATATTATTTTGTAATTCAATAAAAAGCATATCTACTATTTAGAAATGTCGTGATTCTTAAAGCATTTTTGATGTGGCTATTTGCATCCAATAAACCACTCTGAACACCTATAATCCATTTGTAAGTAAAAATTTATATTACCAAATTACTCATTTAACAAATTACTATTAAAGCTCACCTAATTATTTGTTTTTAAGATAAAATACTTAGTTAAAATAAATGGGGTAATATCATACCTTACCCTTAAGATTTCCCATAATATCACCCCAAAATGCAGTTTTGCATTTGTATCGTTTCAGTCTTTAAGATTGCGTATTTGTACCATCTAGGTCTAACTGATTGATTTCATTAACTTTTTCACAAAAAGATAAGGGCATTTTCATCACAGCAACAAACCATATCAATCAAATGCTGCAAAAAGGGAAATGCATCTATCCATCTCATGTCAAACGAACCGAATAACAAAGAACCCTTTCGTTCTCCCTAAAGTTAGACAACAAAAACCCTTGACAATTAATCATGGAGAATTCTTGGACTTCTTAGAGGTTTTGGCACCAAAAACACTATTCCATCAAACAAAGGTTGGTTGAACTATTGGAATTGAAGGTTGTGGGTTAAAGTCCTGTGTTTTTGCGTTTGTTTGTTTTTTTTTTCAATTTTTGCATCTTCGTTGTCATGAAGCTCGTTTCCACAAATTAGGTAAGTTTTATGGTTGCAATATGATTATGTTGTCCTATATTGAGATTGCATGGATGTGGTTTTGAAACTGATAAAAGGAATAAAGTTGCTACCTTTTCTTTTTTAAAAAAATTGAAAAATGTTAACTTTACATGATGTTATATTCGGGGGTTTGTAGCAGGTTTTAAATTGCATGTAATTAAAGTAAAAAAAGGCTAGTAATGCATGGTTATGATGTCTAGTGGATGTTTTAAGCTTTTTCTATTCTTTTGGGGAAACCTTAGATTACAAAAAAACTAAACCCATGCAATTAGTTAAGAAAGCGTAAGCATCTCCGGGTTGCTAACAACTACTGAGAAAATTAGTTGTCTGCCTCATGTTAGCAGTAAGCAAGTGGTCCAGATGAGTGCTTGCCTTCTAATAATTTATTGTTCGTGCTTTATGGAGGCTCAATTATCTAAAACTTTAACATCTTACATTGTGACTGATGAACACTTAAATATTTATGCTTAATAAGATCTTAATTCATCATATTGTATTAATAGCGTCATTAAATTTCTCAACTTAAACATATTTGTAACCTTTACATCTTTTGAATTAACTTCATCTTAATTTTTGTTTTTGTTATAGGTTTGGTAAATTGGGCATAACTTTCTACTTATAGATCATAATGTTGCAAATCTTGACTTCTTGAAAATGATCAAATCATCTACACGATTATATTTCACAAGCATCATGAAATTCGGGCTCTTAGTGGACTAAAAATGGGGCCATAGTAAACCCATATGTAGTTTTGGCCCAGCATGACCATGCCTCCGTATTTTGACCATATCTCTTGATATACGTATCCAAATAGTATGAATCAAGTTGCTTTAGAAAGTTGAGAGAAATATCTACAACTTTCATGACATGTGACCAAAGTTCTAAATAATTCGATGCCAAAATCGGTGGTCAAAGTCAGTGCACATGATGATCCAAATTGTCAACAAGATATTTTCAATTGTCCTTCTGTAATTTGACAAGTTTGCCTCTAAATGTATCTATGAATGGAGGTGCATTATGGCTCATGATGGCATATTGGCTTTGGTTGGAGCTCTTATTATTATGTTTTATCTCTTGTGTTTTGTTCTCTTAATGTTATTAATAAATCTTCTTTTTCCTGCAATTTGTTTCCTTCCTTTCGTAATGTCCTGCTAAGGTGAAAAGGTGAAACCCTTGATATGAGAATAAGCATTCTCTAACCTTTTAGTATGTGCTTAAAAATCATAATCTTTTGTTATTTATTTTATATGATTTATTTTTATTTCTCTAATCAATCTTGATATCACTCGTAAAGTGGAGCTGTTGATCCATTGTAGACAATTCTTGGCACATCAAATGCTTGGATCATTTCTTGAAGTCGTATGGTTCTTCCTTACCGACACAAGTCTAGTTATGAATCTTGATTTGTTGTAGACATATGGTATTGGCCCATTGGATGCTTGAACCCGTTACAAGAAGTGGTATAAATATTGGTAACGAAACAAATATAATTCATATAACTAAAATGGGCTTAAATGATATTTCTTTTGATTGAAATCTCCTTAATATGTGGATTCTAATTGAGTTATAATTGGGTTGTTTATCCTTATTTGATATATCAAGGGTGGATCCCCTAACCCTAGCTTTCATTATTATTGTGTTAATTCTTCTTACTTGTATATTTTAAGTATTCTCGTTTATTACTTATGAAATTGTTCTTTATTTGCTCTAGTAGGTTTTACCTCCTATTTCCATGGTATCACCTTTATTCTACATTTGCATGGCCGATAGTACCGCCTACCATCTTTACTTTTATTTGTTAATATCATCTTGTTAATTATTTGAATTATTCATATCATATTTCTCATCTATTAGTTTGTAGTGCTAAATCCCCTTCCTCATGGATCGACCCCGATTTCATTGGGTTTATTACTTCGACACCCTTATACTTGGGCGATAATCTTATTTTTGGATGTGTCAAGTTTTTGGCGCCATTGCCCAAGAATGTAAAATTTGGCGTGCAAAATTGTAAGTATTGCTTATTCTCATTTTAGATCTTGATTTTTTTTTTTTTTGGTTGTGTGCTCATCTTTTTCTTTCTTTTTCTCTTTTAAAATTGCATGAAAATTTGGTCACGCACATCTAGTGGTAGACTTGTTAGGAAAACATCATCTTCCTTATAAAACATGGCCAACAATCAAGCAAAAAAGTTCACGAATGAAGAGGACAATCGTTCCCCACAAAATGACCAAAACCAACCAAGAACTGTTAGAGATTACGTGAATCCAGTAAGGACTAGTGCACCATCTTTTGTAGTTTCTCCTCCTGATGCAATCCATTTCAATTTGAAACTACGTTTCGTTCGACTTTTACCCACCTTCGATGGCCTCGATACGGAGAACCCATATTCACACTTAAAAATCTTTGAAGAGGTTTGTAACTCATACAGCGACCCAAATTGTAGCATAAACACCATTAGATTAAAGCTTTTTCCATTTTCTTTAAAAGATAAAGCTAGAACATGGCTACAAAATTTGAGGTCAAGTTCATCAGTTCATAGGATGAGATGAAACAACAATTTTTTTAAAAAATAATTCTTACCCATAAAACAGATTCTCTTAAAAGACAAATCACCACTTTCACCCAAAACCAAGGAGAAACCCTTTACCATTGTTGGGATAGGTATAAAGAATTACTTAATACCTGTCCTTACCATGGTTTTGAAACTTGGAGAATAGTTGCACACTTCTATAAAGGGTTAACACTTCAAGACAGGCAACGAGTGGAGCTAATGTGTAACGGACAATTTGGAGATAAAGAACCTGATGAAGCAATTGACTACCTAGATTCATTAGCAGACAAAGCCCAAATTTGGGACACTATTGGCATCTATGAGGTACCAAGCAAGGCCCCACCCTCGACATCCAATAGAGACATTTACAACCTTAGAAAAGACCATGACCTTCAAGCCAAATATACATCCCTAGCTAAAAAAGTTGAGGCTTTAGAAATGAAAAAGCAGTCAATTGAATTCTATATAAGAAATTGTCTGTCACATTTGTAACGATACTGACCATCCACTGATGAGTGCCCAACTTTGCCTGCCGTTAGGGAATGTCTCCATGAACAAGCCAATGCCTTGAACACTTTCAAAAGGCAAAATCACAATTCATACTCACAAATCTACAATCCCGATTGGAGAAGTCATCCAAATTTTAGTTGAAAAAATGACAATCATGCACAATCTTCACAAGTCCCTTTTCAAACACAACAAAAATTTCAAAATTCTCATGATCATGCATATGTTCCTCCTCCTAGGAAGGACCTTGAAGAGCCATTGCCTTCATTCATTACAAAGCAAGCGACTTTCAATAGTCAAACTACTCAAACATTAGCAAATTTGTCAGACACTCTTACAAAATTTGCATCTACATTTAGCAGCCAAGAAAAAGGGAAATTTCTTTCTCAAACATTGCAAAACCCCAAAGATCAATCTAGCTCAAATGCAGGAAGTTCAAGTAACCATTATGTGAACCAAGCCAAATCAGTCATGACCCTTCGCAATGGTAAGGTTGTTGAAAAACACATTCCTAAACCTTACAAGAAAGAAGATGAATCTATCTCTAAGGGTAAGGAAGAGATTACCAAACCAAAACTTAGCAAGGAAAAAACAAAATCCCCACCGGTGCCTCAATTTTCTCAAGCATTAGCCAAACAAAAGAAGCCAACCCACAATTCTAAAATTTTTAAAATTTTCAAATAGTTGAAGGTCAATATTCCCTTGCCAGATGTGATCAAACAAGTACCTTCTTATGCAAAATTTTTTAAAGATTTATGGACTATGGAAAGAAAATTGAATGTGAAAAAGAAGGCTTTTCTAGCCGAGTAGGTAAGTGCTATTCTTCAAAATAATAAGACAGTGAAATATACGGATTCAGGATGTCCTACAATTTCATGTGTTATTAGAGACCATAAAATTGAACAAGCTTTACTTGATCTTAGTACTAGTGTGAATTTGCATCCATACTTGGTTTTTCAGAAACTCAATCTAGGTGAGTTGAAATCGACTTTTGTGACTCTTTTGCTTGTTGATAGATCAATTAAAGTGCCAAGAAGAGTAGTGGAAGATGTTTTAGTTCAAGTCGATAAATTTATTTACCTAGTGGATTTTATCGTCTTGGATACATAACCAGTGGAAGTATGTAATTCAATTCCTGTCATTTTAGGACGTCCATTTCCAACTATCTCTAATGCTTTGATTAATTGGAGGAATGGAATCATGAAGCTATCATTCTAAAACAGGACATTGGAACTTAACGTTTTTAATATGTGCAAACAACCATACGAAGCAAATGATGAAATTGAGGAGGCTAATATGATTGAAACTATTATGGAAGACCACATCGAAAAAGGGAGTTCTTGTAGCCCTTTGGAAGCCTGTTTAGTCAATTCATTAGAATCATGTATGGAACTAGAGCCTGATCTTCTTTATATATGTTCTCTATTGGATTATGCATAGGTGATGGAAAAAGGCTCAAAACCACGATTCGAAGAATTGGGGCAAATGAATGAAAGCAATGAAGAGGAAGCTCCCAAGTTAGAATTGAAGCCCTTACCTGAAGGACTAAAATACGCATATCTTGGGGAGAATCAAACATATCCGGTGGTAATTTCTTCATCCCTCACAAGCGAGCAACAAGGTAAGTTAATAGAACTGTTAGGCATAAAAATGCAATCGGGTGGACTTTAAAAGACATAAAAGGCATTAACCCTTTGATTTGTACACATATAATGCATTTAGAAGAAAATGCCAAAACATCCCAACAACCTCAAAGGAGATTAAATCCTCACATGAAAGAGGTCATTAGGGCTGAAGTTTTCAAACTACTTGATATGGGAATTATCTACCCTATTTTTGATAGTAAGTGGATAAGCCCTACAAAAGTGGTACCTCATAAATCTGGCATTACAGTAGTCAAAAATGAAAAGGGTGAATCATTACCAACTCGAGTCCACTTAGCTAGAGGATGTGCATTGATTATAGAAAATTAAATATTGTCACTAGAAATGATCATTTTCCCTTATCATTCCTTGACCAAATTCCAGAAAGAGTAGCAGGGCACTCCTACTATTGCTTCCTTGATGGATACTCGGACTATTATCGAATTCTCATTGCACTTGAAGACCAAGAAAAGACCACATTCACGTGCCCCTTCAACACTTTTGCATTTAGAAGGCTGCCTTTTGGACTTTGTAATGTTCCAGCTACTTTTCAAATATGCATATTAAGCATTTTCAGTGACTTGGTTGAGCATTGTTTAGAAGTTTTCATGGATGATTTAACTGTCTATGAAAACTTTGTTGATAATTGTCTTGAAAACTTAGAAAAAGTTCTAAAGAGCTGTGAAGAAAAAGGTATTATTTTTAAATTGGGAAAAATGTCATTACATGGTTACTCTAGGGATTGTCTTAGATCATGTGGTGTCTTCTAAGGAAATTGAAGTAGACAAAGCAAAAGGAGTTAATTTCCCATTTACCTCCACCAAAAATAGTCAAAGAGGTCCGTTCATTCTTAGGGTATACTGGATTTTATTAGAGGATGATGTCTTGTTCATGGTGGAAGTGGTGTCATCTTCTTCATCAGTTTGTGATTTCTTTGGCAGGACATCTAATTGCTCTCCATTTTGCAAAGTTATCACACAAGCATTCTCTCTTGGATTGATCACCGTTTGAGAAGATAATTTTCTGAGTCTTGGCCCTCGAATTTGCTCATGCTAGTAGCCAATTGTCCCATTTGATTTGCCAGGTTTTGGATACTTGCCCCAGTTTCCTGCTAGAATTGCATTGTGTTAGTGGCAAGTGCATTAACAATATCCTAGAGTGACATACCTGAGTTTTCTGGAGCTGGTTGTGGTGCTGGTTGTGGCATTGGTGGTGGTTGCATTTGAAATGGTTGCTGCACTCTAAGTTGATTAAAACCTTGTATTTGATTTGGTATGGCATTTGGGACGATTGGTTGATGATTCCAGTAACTGAAATTAGGGTGATCTTCCCATCCAGCATTGTAAGTGTTAGAGAAGGGATCATACCATTGCCTTGTTTGTCCTGAAAATCCATCCATGGCATTGGCTTGTT
Organism: Boswellia sacra; assembly: GCA_013180625.2. NCBI lineage: Eukaryota > Viridiplantae > Streptophyta > Magnoliopsida > Sapindales > Burseraceae > Boswellia > Boswellia sacra. Next base: position 46,213 of record SNVD02005484.1, read on the forward strand.
CCATATCTCCTTGCAAAGTTGGATACATGTCGATTGGATGCTCCATGGTAGAATATACCTCACATGCATAAGATTTCTCATCTACTCTCCATGGTAGTTGTGGCTCAAATCCGCCACTGAATTGATGGAAGTTTACTGCCATGTCGTCTAAACACAAAAAATCAAAAAATAAAAACAAAAAAAATACGAATCAACAATGAAAACAAAATAACAAATCGATTAGAAAATCATTCCCCGGCAACGGCGCCAAAAACTTGATGCGTTCCAAACTAGCAATTATACTAGTCGCACAAGTAATAAAGTGATAAGTAAGATATCGTTCCCACAAGGATTGATTCTAATTGAATTTGTTATTTTACAGCAACAACAAATAAATGGGGGGGTTTTGTTGATGGATTAACTAAATGAAATATTAATGTAAATAAAGAATAACACAATGCAAAGTTAAATCAATTGAGAATTACACAATGAAAGAAATCTGGTTAGGGGATCATTCTCTGCCACAAGATATGGATTTACGAATTAATCATAGAATTGTCATCCAATTACACCATTGAAATTATCAACCGTAGATAACAACAAGCTCTGTTATCCCAATCTTTCCTTACTTTGTTGTTAAATAAAACAGGCTCTTTATTTAATCTCTATCCATTAAACAACCTAGAACAAGCTCTCTAAATTTAATTCAATGGATGCATTACGATAAGAAAGATAGGTTGATCTAAGCAATAAACACACAAGCTCGGATTATTTAACTTAGGTTGTATTCTCCAATTGCAATCTCTGATCACAATTTTGCTACTAAGGATTAGAAATTCAAGACAATTACGGATCAAGATTTCTAGTCTAGCAATAGACAACAACCAGATTATATTCAGTTGGCCATTCGAAATACAATCCAGCAAGCAATCATAAGCATTAGATATAGGAAAATACAAGCAACTTCAATTAGAGAATTGGATAACAACTTCTTGCACAATCAACTTACAAAAACCATATCAGGGGCTTTGAAATCACCCTCAACCAATTCAGATTCAGTTACACATGTTTAAGAACGTGGTAAATACAATACAACATGGAGACATTCCAGAAAATGAAAGGGAAGGGAAAAACTTAGCAAATTTGATGTAATTCTCTTTGGATTGTAGTTCTTCCTCTTTCCAAGCTTCCTTTCTCCTTCAAGAACTCCAGGAGATGAAAGAATTCCAGAGCTGCAGCCTCCACCACGTTCTCCCCTCTTCAAGTTATGAAAATAAAACCCTAAAATGTGTTTAAATACTCTGCTACAGTGAATGCTACAGTGCCCCGTATTATACATGCTACAGTGACTTGTGGAATTATATTTCTATACATCTCACACTGTTTTGATTACAACTTTTGGTACACTGAATGGATTTATAAACCGTAAATTTCTCCAGAAAATAGACTTCGAGAGCTTTCCAACGGTATATAATATGTCGTCGGGTTCATTGTATATCAATACAATTAAATCCGAGAAGATCACTGACTAGCAGAGGTGAAAATGAAGGGTTTTACTCCATTTTTGTGCAAGTTGCTCCAAAACTCCTACAAACATCAAAACCACACAAAAACATAAAAATACCACGGAATATAGCAAAGAAACATGGACGAATTGATATAAAAGTAATACATAAATAGACATCTATCAGGGGGGGGGGGTCGGGAGGGGAGAAGGATAGTAGACATAAGTGTGTCTTATATTTTCTTCTTACAAAAAAAAAAAAGAGCAAGTTAGTAATTAGATTTAGAGCGCAATGTAAGGAGTTCAAATCCTCTTGAGATACATTCTGGGTCAGGAGTGGTAGAGTAAAGGGGGCCATTTTGAACTCTTGAAACCCATTTTAACCAATTTGTCATTTTGTTTGGATTTTACACTTTTAAAGACTCATTTTAGCTAACTTGATATTATTTAGTTTTGATATTTGAATTTTATAACGACGATGTCTTATTCACTTCACTTTGAATTATTCAAATCTATGATGTCTCATAACCTTATCATTTAATAAACTATTTGCTCATGTACTCATTAAGCAAGTATTCATGAACCTTTCTTCACACACACACACATACTTTGATGCGATTAAGGGTTGCAAAATGAAATGTTGCAATACTTGAGTTCTTTTGTTTTGTTTAGGATAATAACAAAAGGAAGTGGAAAGTTTAAAAAAAAGTGAAAGCAAAAAAAAAAAAAAAGAAAGCAATTGTTGATAATATCAGCAACTTGTTAGGAGTAGGTTTGGCTTGCCCCTTTCTATGTTATTAGTAAAATGCTAATGCGCCCCAGCAATCAAACTAAAGCGCTAATGCCCCCCCTCCCCAATCTATACTAAGGGGTTTTTCAATAAGGCTCGCGCGGGGGCATTTTTTGGCTCTCTTCGCTCCACTAGCCTTGATTGGTTGATGGAAGTACCAAGGTGCGTCTGGTCTGGTGGTATCATATATAAGATCACGCCGGCATTTAGGAGTGATCCTTCTCTCTTCTTAAAGTGGTGATCTCACTTTCAAAAGAGTGTCTCGACATGGCCCAGGTATATCAGCTCCACTCGGGCAAGGAAGTACGGATCAGATATAGCTACAACTGGCCCAGCTATTGGCTATCTTACTCTTCTGCTGAAGCGACAGAACCAACTGTATAGACTGTATAGTCAACAGAAGTAGCTGGTCTCCTACAAGGGTGGTCATTTCCTTACCTGCATTCACAAGACTAAAAGCAAAGATGGTGATGAGATTGAAGAACGTCGTCAATATTTGATTTCGTGGTCAAACAACATTCATAATAAATATATAACCATCAAGCGAGATCATGAATTCTTGGGGTTTGATTTGTCTAAGCATAAACTATTTGATTTTGCGAGCCCACTGGGTGACAAAGGTGTTGATTTAAGTGACAATAATACGTCTTATCTTGAATATAATGCTAAAGATTTTGGTCAACGTTTTCCATTCAGTTACAAGGTGAAAAGGTGTGGAATCCATTTAGTTTATGCCCATGATTGTGGCAAGCAGATGGAAGAAAGCAATAGAAGTTTTAATTCTGAAGAGGAGGAAAAGGAAAAGGAACTAATATATGAATCCAACAGCAGTTTCAACTCCAAGAGATTGAAAATGTCCAACTCAAGGTATGTGCTCGATTTATTCCTGGGAAAGTTCTCTTGTATATCTCATTTAATTAGTTGTTGTTTGGTCTTTCCTCCCTTCCATAGTTTGCCTTACAATTTGTTGTTGTGTGTAAGATTCTCTCTTGATCTGAGTTTTTGTAAATCTTGTGTTACGTAAATTTTATTAACTGTAAGTGGTTAAGATCCATTACACTCTCTCTCCTCTCTCATGTATTTTGTATTAATCATTAATCATGTATTTACATTTTACTCAGCTGAAAATCAGATCACGAGAGAATCCTAGTCCATATATATAAGGGGAATAGAATACTTCGACTTAAATTTTTTAACTTAAAATTAGACTTAAATTTATAGCCATTGAATTTCACACATTTAATAATTAGGATAATTGATGAGTTGTCATAATCAACTAGTGATTAGGTAACATAAATAAATTTAAATCTAGTTTTATGTTAAAAAATTTAAATCTAAGTATCCCATCTCTATATATGCATGTGTGTGTGTTTATGTGTGGGTGTAATATAATAATTTTTTTAAATTTATTGACACAATTTTTTAGCCATTGTTCTCATTTAATTTAATGGTTAAAATAGTTGATAAGTTGTCCTCATTAAATGAAACCTTTTGACTTTAAATCTAAACTATTGAATTAAGTGAGATCAATTACTAGACATTTGTAAATATGTGTTTAGATTTGTATTAAAATTTAGGTCAAAAGGTCTCATTGACATAAATTATTAATCATCGATTTTACTTAATCCAATGGTTGAGATATTGATGAGTTAGACGTCATTAAAAGCAACCTTTTGACTTTAAATCTTAATCATTGGATTAAGTGAGATTTTTAACAATTGATCTCACTTAGTCAAATGATTGAAATTCAAAGTTGAAAGCTAGAAATTTGTGTTAAAAGATCCTCACCGGCCCTTTTACAATTTTACTATGATTAATTCATCCAAATAATATTAATTTTTTTGTTTACTTATTCATATTAAATCTTAATTTTAAATATTTCATGGTACCCGCGACGGAGCCAAAATCTTAAGTTATAGGGCCCAAATCATTAAAAAAGAAACATATACGTATGCACTAATATAAAAGTTATTCATTGTAAAAGAAGTATCATTAATTAGTGCTAAGATATGGAAAAAAATTACAAAAGCATTAAATATTTAGATGTTTTTCTTTAAAAATAGAAATAAAACCAATAGTTATTGTAAAAGATCTTTCATCTTTGAATCAAATAAATTCTTGAGCATCTACTTTTTATCTAATGTTAAACTTGAATGTGAACATATGAAGGAAAAAAAAAAAGAGAGAATAATAATATTAGTGGCAATGTGAGCATATGTAAGTTTTATTTTCTTTCATTTTTTATTTCTTTTTTTTCTTGTAATCTTTATAAAAATTATATTAGTATTTAAAAAAATATATAACATTCAAACATATTTAAAATAATTAAAAATTAATGAACAACTTAATGAAATGGTATATATTGAGGCAACTTTTAGAAAGCAACTAAAAAACAAGTTGGACCTTGTTTTCAATAAATATTATAAATAAGAAAAGAACTTTTTACATAGCTTAGCAGATGTACAAGAAAAACTACTAGAATATTTTTGCAATACAAAAATGAAAAAATGATTGTCCTTCTTAGTGTTGCACTCTTTGTCTTTTCCGAGTTTAGGGAGTTAGGGCTAGTTTGAGATTGTTGTTACTATAGAAATAAACTGTTTCTATTGTGATGTAGAAATAATCCACATTTAAAGAAGTTGTAGAGTGTTTGGTAAACTAATTTTTAAAAAACGCTTTTCTTTTTCAAAAACAGAATATATGTATTTGGGATTGCGATTATTATAGCTTTTATTATATCCAAATGACTAAAATTGGATATAGACATTATCTATTTATAAGTAACTATTAATATTTATTATATTTTTTAATTGTTTCAAGCAAGTTTTATATGAATTATTTTATAATAATGTTTTAAATGGACAACAATAATGATTTGTAATATTTAAAAATGCATACTTCTTTTTAATTTTTGTAAGAGTATATGATTGTATAGTTTTTATCAAAAGTTTAAATTATGTACTCTAATTTAATATCAAAATAAAATAATTTAAAAATAATATTATTTTATTGAAATAGATCTATTTATTTATGAAATAATTTAAATTTTACACAAACATATTATAAAACATGAATTTATATTCAATATATATATTTTAATCGTAAATATATATTCATAAATACAATAACTAAAAACTAGTTTAAAATTTTGTATTCATTAAATGAATTATTATGAATTTGAAATAATTAAAAGTTTTAAAAAAATAAAAAATAATGCAAATTTATGAACATAAATAAATTTTTATGAATTTTTTCTTATTAATTAAGTATGATTTTTTAAAAAATTAACATTAAGGATAATTTGGTATTTTTATTTTTCTTATAAGGGTACTTTAGACTTTTTATATTTCAAGAGTGAAAGCAAGACTTTAAAAACAATCAAGCCCATGCTTTTGGAGTTCTTTGCAAAACCTTTAAAAAAAAAAAAAAAAAAACAGATTGAGAAGCAATCCTAGGCTATAGTTGTTGCAACAACCCCAAATTAGCCCTAAATTTGCACTACCTCAAAATAGTGATCTTAAGAAGTATCACTGCTGCAATCTTCCGCGAAACCAAACTCAAGATATAAAATTAGGGATGAAGCTGAGGCACCTCATTAGGAGGGGAATACGAGCAAAACATGAAACAAGTAATGAGAGGTTAAAAAAATGTAGCCTAGAAAACCATTAAAAGGTCATAATAGTTGAAATCAATGTTTGTTAACATCCTTAGGAAACCAGCTATCCGCTTAGAAAGCCCAATTTATATGTTGTTTTATGAGTGATGTGAAACAATATAATTGTTTCGCCAAAAATTTTTTTCTGGGTAGGGACTTATAAGATTTCCATATAACCAATATAAATACAATATTTAAATTTTTATTTAACAGAAAATTACTATCACTACTACAAAATAAGCTTTTACTGCATCTATTTACCGAGGGCTTTTAAAAATGCAGTAAAAACTTAAATTCTACGGTGGGCTACATAGCTGCAGTAAAAAAGATCAATTTTACTGCATTTGCTAAAGCCTGCAGCAAAAAACCCTTTTAATATAAATGTTTTGTTTTTCGATTCCCTATTTTTTATACCCTTTTCCGCCCCTCTCTCATCCTTCCCTCTCAAATCCCTGATTTCATCTCTCAAATTTCTCTCAAATCTCAAATTTTGCCACCGCATTGCCGGCCTCCTCCCTTCCTCCAAGTAGCCCTAGTCCTCCTCCCTCCCGCCCCATCTCGACCCTGAAAACCTTGAGAACCGCTCCATCCTCAACTTCCTCTGACAATCCCTCTCCTAGAGCTCCCAGTTCGATGACGTGGTGTCTTTGTTCAACGAGAATTCGGGGGAGAGCGAACACGAGCAAGTGTTGAGGAAGAGGAAGAGGAAGAGGGGGAGGAACCCGAAGACGAAGGTGAAGTCATTGGAGGAGAATTTGGAGATTGTGAACAAGGATGGGATGGTCGTGGACATTATGGGTTTGGGAAACTTGGAGAAGTTCCTAATATAAAAGGTAAATTTCTTAGAAGGATTCACCATACATTGGAAAATTTGATTTAACTCAGTCGTGGTTTTATTTTCCTCTTACATTCTAAAAACTCAAACTCAGTCTACTGGGTCTGACACAATCACAATAATTTATGTTTTCATGTTCAGGTCAAAAAGAGAAAGAGAAAGGGGAAGAAGAATCAGAATTTGTGGTCCGTGCTTCTGATCTTATTAGGATTATTAAGAGCTCAATCATTACTCTACACCTCTTCATGAAGATGGACAGGACAAAGTCAAGTGTTGTTCTTAACCTGTTTGGAAATCAGAGCCAGAATGGAAAACCCTTTCATAAAATTCAATCTTCTCTTGAAAAGGTAAGGATTTGCCATGTTCTCTGTTACTTCAAATATAAGGAAATATTCTAGTTTGCATCTCTTTCCAGTATAAAAGTATGAAATAATCATCTTCTTGTCCCTGATCATAAGAATCCTTGATAAACTCTTTATTTAAATCAGCTTATGCCTTAGTGATATGCCAAAATATTTGTTTATACTAGACTTGAATTGTCTAAAATTTATATTTAATGATTTGTTCACTGCGCCTCAGATAATGTTACTATCAGAAGGGGAAAATGAAGCAAATTTCTGAGTATTTGCCAAACTAGACTAAAATTTTGTGAAAAACTTAGTTACACGATAATTTATTTTGTAAAGTTAGGAGTCCTAAAACTAAGGTGGATAAAATAAAAAGATTAATCGTTGTGGTTTGTAATGCATACGTTCATTATGTGATGAGAAAATAGGCATTTATTGCACATACTTTATTTGGTGGTGATGTACTTGTTCTTTCATATATTTTGTATGGGAGAAAGAAAGACGAAAATGAAAAAGGATTATCAATTCACTCTATGATAATCCTTTTAGTATTAGGGAGTCCAAGGAATTCAGTGGACCTTACTCCACAATGGCAAAGGTGGAAAAGATTTGTCGAGATGATGAGAAGTTGAAAGACATCCAACATAAGCTACAGTTTTATAGGTGAGCCTTCCATTATTTCAAATGCTTAACCTTATTGTTATGAATATAGCTTTTAGACATTGCAAATTTGCAATTCTCTCAGCGCAAAAGTAATTTAATGTAAGAACTACCCAATTGCAGATCACTTGTTTACTGGTTGGAAGAAGTGGACCCTAGAAGGATGAAACATGAAGAGAAGCTGGCTTTCGGATTAATGTGCACAATGCTTTGGTGATGCATGTAATGTCTCTAAAGCTATCATATATTTCTCTTTCTTAAATGTGTGTTTCTTTGTGGGATTATTATCCACCGCAACTCAATTGTTATTTCTTGTTTTGCAAACAATTTTGGTTTATGGGATTCCAAAAAATAATCTGAAAAGAATATCTTTACTACTGAAGGTAAGTTCTCTGGTTAATTTACTTCAGAAAATGAACTGGCTGGTGATTTTATATTCATAAATCTATGGCTGATTTAGGCTGCATACAATGTGGGGGGCCAACCATTAATGTGGACATGATACAGAGTTCTATTCTTGGATGCCGAATGCCACGTCCAGGCAAGTAATTTCTTGAAATCTTGATGAAATATTGCCTATTTGTATAATGTAATTTCAAGTTAGTGATCCTGTATGTTTTGTGTTCCTTTAGTTTAAGCCAATTAAGAAGGACAAATGTAATAACAAAGCAAGTCAACAATTAGTTATGTTCAGCTCCTTTCAAATGGGATTTTTTTTTCAATGCTAGAGTGATACATTAAAGTGTTAGCTTTCGCTTTAGTGATCAGTGTAAGTGGGTCGCTAAGAAATTGGTTAGTAATGGCTCTCTTGGGAAATAAAAATGAAATATCTTCTCGGTTTGAACGAGTTTGTTTTTGAATTTTTTCTTCTTTTCTTTTTGTCGTTAATTGCTTTCTGATGTTCATTAATGGCTACATAGTTAAAGAAGATAACAGTTTTTGCAGTTTCTTTGCATGCGCTGCTCTGGTACGGTAAGTTCATAGACTTGGAGAATTTTTTGTATGATTTAATCTGTTGAGTTAATTAGGTTACATTTCTAACTGTGGTGGGAGCAAATCCAGATTTTGGTTGGATAAATTTTCTGTTTGATGCAATGATAATTTCATACATTTGTTATTTCTTTGCAGCTTTTAAAATGTGAGGAGATCTACATTTTTGTCTTCTTATTTATAGGTCGATGGATAGATATATCTGTTCATGTATATCTACGTTGTCTGCTTCCGCATCAGGGCTCTAATGCCTTTATGTGCTCCGCAGGTGAGCAATTAATTTTCCATCAAGTTGAGAAGGTGAGTTTCAAAAGGGGGATTTCGACGTTCGATTATACCTGATGGCTTCTGTAAGCATAGTCCCTGCTTCTGGATTAAGGAAGCCCACTGGAAATACAGTAGGAGTTGATAGGTTACCTGAGGAGATGAAATTCTGTAGTTTATTGATCCATAATTAATGCACAAGTATAAGAGCTTGATGGTGATTTTAACATCTAATTGATGGTTATTGACTGGAAACTTGTCTATTTTATGAAATTCTGATCGCCTTAATGCTACTGACTGATTTATTGAATTAGCTTTTGTGGTATTGGTCCATTCATGGGCAAAACCTGCAATTTGGGCTCCCAACTTTAACTCTTCCAATGGAATGGTGTTGTTGCTTCACTGAAATATTTTTCTTTTCTCATTTTCCTTATTTTTTCAGAACTTTGTAGGTCATTAAATGCTACAGGAGAATTTATTTTGGATGTGCATGGTGGTACAGGGTATAGGAAACCTCCAAGGAAGGAGAGGAAAAAGTTGCTATCTTCTTATGCTAGTATCCTTTTCTCTTTTTTTGCTCTATAAAAATCTCATGTAAGAATTATAAACTAGTTTAAATGCTAAGTTCTTTCTTTTAGAAAAATTTCCTTTGCTAAGGTCAAATGCTTCGAGTTTTTTATTTAATTTGAAGGAGGTTCCTTGTATTTTGGTTCATGTGCAAGCTTATTTTTGTCTGATTGTTGATTGACATTTTTATAGTTCTTAACCTCTTTTAGACCAAGCTACACTAGTTGCGGAGCTGGAAAGGTCTGAGTCTGTAGATATAGATGATAGGTTGTCCTTGTCAATGGATGTTAAAAGGAAGTTTCTTGTAACATGCAATTGAATGCCATGATCTTGTTCTTGGCAATGGAGCTTTACTACCTTTGATGGTGCAATTGAATGAACATGCCAATTGTTCAATGTACAGTTTTATTCTTTTTGTTGTGAACTTGAGCTCATGTATCTTTTTTCAGGCACCCTTCACCTTCTGTGCTCATACCTGCACTTTGAACAGTTGGAACTATAGTCACTGGAGATGATATGCAGACTCAGGTACTAATAAGTGATATCAATTTGATGCTCAGTATTCTTGTACATGGAAATATAAAAGATCTCATGAATTTTATGTCGAGCTGCTAGTAGATTTTCATTTCTCTGTTATTTTAAGTATACATGTTGGACTCTTTGATACTTGAACCAGCTGCTTGAATGCATTTGTAAGATTTTCCACAATAAATGTTTTTCTTACTTTTTTGTTTCATATTTCTACTAAAGTGGATCCTCTAATGGCTTTAGATGCATTGCAGTGTCGCCTATCTATATGAGTTCACCCTTTGTTCTACTAATATTATCTGTTTCATAACCAAAATAATCATTTATCTACTTTGTTTATGAAGAAAACTGGTTAAGGTGTTGCTAAAAATTGCACTTGTGTTCAAACAATAAAAAAGGAAGAATAGTAGAGGCTGATTTTGAAACTCGTTCTTGAAGTTCGAACATTTTAGTCTCTTTTAAGCTGATAATTTTTTTTTCTCCCTACTCAGTGCATCATCAACCATCAAGCATTGCCTTGCCTTCTGAATCTATTAAGTAATAATTACAAAAAGAGTATTAAGAAGGAAGCTTGTTGGACTATCTCTAATATCACTGCTGGTAACAAGGAGCAAATTCAGGTAACTTACAGCTTTGTGCCTTTGGAATTTAGGTTGGATCTTTTGTTCTTCAAAATTTTGTTTATGTTTTGCAAAATTTTAATACAATTACGTATTGTCACGTGTTATAAATGAATTGTTTATTGCTGTGATTGAGGCTAACATAATTGGACCTCTTGTTCATCTTCTTCAAAATGCTGAGTTTGAGATTAAGAAAGAAGCTGCATGGGCAATATCAAATGCTTATTAATTTGGAAATCAACTTTAATTATTGTTGAGATTGCAAATAAACTTGGTACTCTCATGTTGTATGTGAACATATAACTTATTAATTTATGTGTACGTGAATATACTTTATGTTGTACTCTTATTTTTTATTGGAATATCATTTTATTGGTTCATGTTTTCACATGATGAATTTTTTAAATTAATTAGAAAAAAATAGATTGAAAATATGGTTACAGGTGAAAATACGGTTATAGGCCCGGATTTCATAAAAATTACAAATGGTTCCTGGGAGTAGAGCCCTTTTTACTGCGGGCCTCCCAACCACGGTTAACCAACAACAAGGATAGGGCCATGAGCCCACGGTAAAAAGGTTTTACCGCGGGCCAAGCGCCCATCGTTAAATTATTTACCGCGGGCTATAGGTCCACCGTAAAAAATTTTCCACCAGACCACGATTTTTTAAGGCGGGCCTGGAGCCCGCGGTAAAACGGGTTTTACTGCGGGCCAAAACCGCGGTAAAAAGTAAAATTATTTTTTACGGCGTCATTTTATACGGCGGGCTTAACCCGTCGTAAGCCCACCGTATAAGGCTTTTTACCGCGGTTTCGGCCCGTAGTAAAAGGTCCAATTTCTTGTAGCGTATAAAAAATGATAAGTACTGAAGGGACATCGCCAAAAAATTACAACTATTAATGAAAAAGAAAGTAATTGAGAAAGAATGAAATTACTAATAAAAATTACTGTTATAAATTAGAAAATTTTATGATTGTATTGCCACAAAATTTTTATGACGGAGTATATATAGATACACATATCTTGTTTGTGGTGGCGGGATATGCATTTATATGTCACAATCTTTGGTTTAGATACGTTAGTTGGTTGTGGATTTTGGTGCAAGGGATGCTTGAAAAGCTAAAACAATGAGAACCATGATAAGCACTGAAGTTTCTAACAGGATTTTAGGCCTGTTGAATGAAACGTAGGCATCAATAGGGCAACTTGGTCTTTGGAGTTGTATCAGTAAGGTGATCTCACAAAGAATGTTGTTTACCACAAAGATGTCTCCAATAAGAATTGAAAACCACTTCATAAAATTTATTCATCAGAAACAATATCAGCGCTCTAATCTTATATTGGACTCTTCTTGCAGGCAAGTGTGGCACTGACAACCATATCTTCGTGGACAGTATGGTAAATAACTCCTTCCATCAATCATTGAGATATATGATGTTTTCTTTTCTAATTAATTCATGGAACAATAGGGGAATGAAGCTAGAAAGACCTTGATTGCCAAGTTGGAGTCCGCTAAAGCTAAGCATCGTGGAATTGCACAGATGAAGTCAAATATTGTCCTAGAGAAAGGCAAGGTTACTTAAGCCAAATATTTTCACTGAATATATCTTTCGATCTTCTCCCATTTGGTGGACAAAGGTTAATTAATTCTGGACATAAAGACCTTGGAAAAGGAAGGAAATGCTCTTTTATCAGATAAAGCTGGAGAAATTCAGTATTGGCAATGCACTAACAAACTGCGTTTCTGAAAGTTTATACAGCTGGTAACTAGAACTTGCCTCACATGGAAACAAAGCATCTAGGATTTACATGGTCAAATCTGCAATGGACTTCAGTTGGAGCAAGATTACAGAACAAAGGGGTCCTCATTTGATGACTAAAACTGGAGAATGCTTAACTCATCTCAAATTCTAGTAAAACATTGATTGCTTATCATATGCTATTGCTCTATTCTGATCAATGCCCGGGTAATTTCTTGTGCGATCAAATGTGATTGCGAACAGGACTACAGGGTGGAAGCGAGTCTTTGATCTTAAAAAGGATAAAAGTCACAGACGTTACACAATTGGAAAGCTGGGAAAAGAAATCATTATTTGACTACAAAACATTTCGACCATGCTTGTAATTAAATGTGAAACAGAATATGGAAAAATTCTAATGGAATATATGATAAGTGACTTCAATAGTCAAGTGTTTTGAGCAGAGTCTGTCAAAATAGTAGTACTTCTTCTATTAATAGCTTTTAGTTTTCATCATCAATAGCTGTTAATATTGTTGGAAAAATGAAGTGTTGAAGATGATGGTTTCGTAGCTGCAGTGTAAGTCAAATCCTAGGCTTCATGACTTCCCCTATGTAAGGTGTTGCTGAAGCTGTCTTTTGAAATTTATCTTCCTTTTTAGACCCAGGGATCCAGACCCTAATGGGATTTATGTTCAAGTAAACTAACCTGCGAAATACCCGGCCGTTTCAAATAAAATGAGTACGAAAATAAATTCTTGAATTTTGTCTTTATGATTTGTGTTAAATGATTTAAAATACATAATAATTAATATGTTAAATTATATACTTTTTAGCTTATTTTCATAAATTTTGAAGTTTTTTACATGCAGACGTCAAAAAAATTTAAAAATTTTAACTTAATTTAATAAAAAGACTATAGCAGAAATTGTACAAAAATTTAAAACATTATGTTTGATTAATATAAATAAGTATACTAACTTTTTTAGCAATATTTTTGAAAAATTATTGATTGTGGTCGTAATATTTATCATATTAATGATTGATTTGTTAAATTTAATTAGTTAATAGCTACAAAAAAGAAATTTTTTAGATGCAAATAATGTTACTAAAACTAATAGAAAATGTGTTTGGTAAAGTATTTTCAAAATAATAATAATAGAACATAATTATTTATTATTTTAAAATTCTGAAAATAATAAATAATTAACTGAAAATGAAAATCAGAAGATCTCATGTGTGTCACATCTTAGTTTCTTCCTCTGTCTTACTATTGTAGGAAAATATTTATCATTTTATTTTATTTTAATATTATTTATATGCTTAATTTAATCAATAGTCTTCTGAACGGATAAAACAATTAAAAAAAAAACTTTTTTTGTGTAGTAATTACATTTACAAAATAAAAACGATTTAAAAATGAACCTTACCTGTCATCTTTAATATTTAAACTCCAATCCAAAACTCTAATCCAATTCAAATAAATAAGGAATTCTCTCACTCACGGGTTGCTTAAAGTCCGAGAAAACTTGTCCTTAATATAAATAACAAAAAGCTAACTCTCATTCTTCTCAAAACTATGATCTTTTGCTTCTGATTTGAAGAAATCGATTGATTTGAGCTACAATTGTACAGAGGGACTGTGCACGTCAAGGAAGCCAAGGCATCTCTAAGACAACCGTACAAGTCTCTCCTGGGTCGCATTGTGCACGCCGAGTGCCTCTATACAAAAGAAGAGACGCAATCATCGTCTGATGTGTCTCGCTGAAAGATACAAGATTATAGACTTTTTTTATTTTTCCTCAAAAATACCAGCTTATAAAGGAATGGCGTTTATGTGTTTACAAACTCAACTGCTAGGCATTACTTATCAAAGTAAGAATTAATAGTATCATTAAATTTATACACAAAAAGTTATGGAAAATGTGGATCCAAAATCTGAGGTTGTATTCTTTTTGTAAATTAAAATCCTTTTTTTCGTATTACACATTTTGTAAATTAAAATCCCATATCTTTTTTAAAATTCTAAATAATTAACTCCAAATAAATCATGTATTGTTAAATCCTATTGAAAACAAAAAAACAAAATTCCAAAAGGAACAAACCTATACACTTTGGTTCTTTTGGGAAATTCTCATTTACACTAAAAGATACTTAAATGTTGACCCGAAAATAAAATACCTTCAGTTTCAGTCATTTGCACATAAATTTTATCCTCGACCTGTGTGAATTGTAATCAGTAAAGTGATGGAAATGTTATCTTTGAAATTCTTATAAAGATTATTTACAGCTAATAGTATGAAGAAAAAGGACGATAGCAAAAAATAGCAACGATAAAACTCGGTTGCAATTACTGAATTAAGAGTTTATGGACAAAACCACAAAAGAATTGCAAAAAAATACACCTGGAATTTGAAAAAGAGTTGCAAGATCTAAATGCTAACAAGCATAAATTTAAGTTTAATTTTTTTGGCAATCTTTAGTATACAAGAAACTTCAAAAATTGTTGGGAATAAAAACATAAACTATGAAAAACGACACACACTTAGCATGATGTCACATTTCTTTCTTATTCGTAATTATTTCCCCTTTTTATGTTAGTACACAATCATACATTACAAAAAAGATGGTTAAACAATTTTTGTTACCACCACATCTGTTGGACATAATTCCAACACATCATTACTACTAAGCAATTCAAATAATCAAGGGAGTGATATATTCTGCAAAGGAAGCTGCGAAAAGGTGTTCAATGACCATAACAAAAGTGCTTCTAACTCCCGCAAGCCAGTAAGTCACTTTGGCTGATTAAAACCAAATAAAAGATTACTTCACCATCAGCATATGGAATCGTTGGATTATATGCTTTCATGCCGTTTTCTCATCTTAGAAAAGCTACATATACTTATTATAAGGGGGAATTAAATAAATAGATAAACAAAAAGATTTAACAAGAAAGTACCAATCCCTGCTCAGCCATTTCTCTGCTCCTGTGACATTTGACCCAGTCCTATCAAAAACCATGAAGGAGACATCAAACGCAAGTTAAAGCACTGAACATAGGATGCAGAAGTCATATAAAATAGAACTCTAGGAATCTAATGCAGTCATTTTGCAGTGACATCCTCCACAACTTTAGCATAGCAAGTCCTGTTGTAGCCAACACATTATCTCGATAACCGTCCATATCTTGATAACTGTCCGTGTCCTAGAGACAAATAGCTTAAGAAAATCAGAGGACGAACATGAGAAAGCAATGAAATTACATCATAACTTATCTTGCTTCGAAGTATCTATTGAGTTTATTTATTATCTTAGCCATTTACTCTATAATAGTAACATCAATAACACGTTTAATTGGCTAGAACAGAAAACATATAGTAATTGTGTTTATATATTTTTTCTCCCAACATATAAATTTTCCAAAACATTGTCAAGTTACCTTTCTTTTAGGTCATCTATTACAAAGAGCATATTAAACTAACACCCGTGTGGTTTGGATCAACTAACTTCGATCTCGAGATTTCTGAAATTAATACTTTAATCCTCATATTTTAACAAACGCTAGCATTGACACTCCTAGAATAACTAAAATATATTAAATATAACAGTCAAAAGTGTTAGTTTTTTTATTTGGATTTGGGCTTGGCTAGTGAAAAACATTTTGCAACTCTTGTCTGAGGCTACTTGTTGGGTTTTACTGCAGTACAACTGCTGTATTGGTACAATAGTCGTAAAAAAGATGTAAAAACTATAAAAAAGTATATAAAAGTTGTAAATGAACAAATAAAAGTTGTAAAGTTGTAAATAAGCAAATAAAAGTTATAAATACAACTTTTATTTACTCATTTATAACTTTTAAACACTTATTTACAACTTTTATAACCTTTATTTACTCATTTACAAATTTCCTACTTTTATAAAGTTGTTGAATAACTTGTTGACTTGTTGTATTTAGATTACCATTCACCACATGTGATCTGTATTTGTTACTTAACATAAAGGAAAGCCAAAGCAAAAAAAAGTCTGAGTGGGAAGAGGAGTAATAATGAATGTAGAGAAGGACATGGCGTGAGATGAGACAGAGTGATGTTTCATACATGATTTGCACTACAAGAAAACTAGTCTTTTGTGTCACTTAGTTTATGTCAGTTTCTAGGAAAGTGACATTTATGATTTAGTCAAACCAAGATAAATTTATATGTGTCACTATTCTGGGAGTATGTGTAAATTTTCGTGCCATAATTTTTTCAAGTGACACATAGGTTTCAATTAAAAAATAAAAAACACAAAAGATCTCAAACCCTTTCTCCTCTTTCCCTTTTTCGAACACTTAACATTTTTCACCAAAATTTTTTTCTTCCCTCTTCTCTCAATGAAGTAACTCATCCGCCGCCTCTCCTGTGTCACTAACTCTTCCTCGTTCAACGTCCTTTGCTTCGCTGCTCCAGCTCCAAGGCCGCTTGTTACTCCTCTGCTAACTCCAAATCCATCCTCCAAGGCCACGTCCCTATCGATCTACAGATTGTTTTGGGTTTTTCATCTTCGTTTTTCAATCTTCATGTTTAGAAGTAACTCACACCTCTCTTGCATTTACGTTTCTGGCTTTCTAAAATTAATAAATTCCACCTAGATTCAAATTTCCGTTCTTATATTTGATTGTTTCAATAATTTTATCAGTTAAGCAATGGATATGTGTTAATTGGTTTTCTTTTTCTTTTTATTTCGACTTTTTATTATTGCATTTGAAATATCTTTAACTAAAAGTAACAAAATACAAATCTTGTTGATGGGATTTATAGAAAATTTCAATCTTTTCATCTTTTATTTGATTAGAAAGCAATAAGTGATTAACACTGGTTTGCTGAGTTCTCAGCTGCCATACCGTTTGTTGCTTCTATGATTTTCATGCTCTCTGCTCTTCTCTTTGAAGCTCTATTCCTTTTCTTTGTCACTGTAGTTCTTGGCCTTGATTGGCATAGGTAATCACTTGCATTTTGTTTTGTGTTTAGTTTTGGTTTATTAAAAGTGGGTTGAGTTAAATTCGTGGAAATATTTAGTGGGGTTGCTCATTTGTGATAACTTTAGCATGGTTTTATATGGGTTGATTTTGGTTTTTGTTTATTTTAGATCTATTTTTGTAGGTCAAGTTTGATTCGATCTCCTTTTAGTATCCACTTGTTGTTTTCGGAAAGTGTTTTTTGGGTTAAAGTGAATATATTTGATGAATTCGTTGAAAATTGTTGTTGCCTTGTTTAATTTTGTGTTTATTGGAGCTTAATCTTTTCTGCATCAACTTATGGGAGCTTGTTTAAGGACATCTTGAATTGTTTAGATTCAAAATACAGTCCTCTTTTAGTGGTTTTAGATCCACTTATGGGAGCTTGCTTAGGGGCATTTAGTTGAGAGATGCTCAAACTTAGAAAATAGGTAACATAGCAAGGTAGCATGAATTTTTTGCTCTGTTCTTCCACAAACCTCGAGGAAACTATACTTCTCTACTTTGTTTTTATTTAGTTCCTTTTCTTATTATGGTCAAAAGCACACCATAACAAAGAATCTAGTGGCAACGACTTGGCTTGCTGGTGACAGCCACTAAATGCATCATGTTTTACAAGCACTAGCATTTTGAGTCCCATTTAGCTATAACTTTTGTTACTTCTGTGTTTTTAATCCTTTATGTACTCTTCTTTAAAGCTCTTTGAACTTGCTTTCCCCATTATGCTTGGCCTTTACTAGTACCTAACAATTGCTTATACTATTGTAGTTGTTATATTTGTATAGGCAATCATAGTGTTATTTTAATTAAATTAAATTGAGTGGAATTAAAGTTTTCATATAGGTGGTTAGGGATGGGAAGTTGCCTTTAGATAAAGTGGGGAACAAGCCTTTAAAGCTTGTCTTTCATGTTTTTAGTATTCAATAATAAATTTTGTTTGTTTTTCTTAAGCTCTATATACACGGTTTCTAAAGATAAACTAGAAGACACTAAGATTCGTTTGTTCTAATGAAAGAGATAGGTAATACGGCTAGAAAGGAGAGAATGAGATAAGGAAAATATAGGGAAAAAAATTGAAAGAGAGGTGATGCACTAAAGATTGGAATTCGTATTAGTATACATTCCTATAGTGTATTTTACAACTATCTTGAAATATTTGACTGCAAAGCTATTTTTTCTACTTTTTTTTTTTTAAGAAAACCTGCTTGGAACTTGCAAATCCAAATTAGCTTCCATCTCTTTCTAATTTTTTCACTTCCTTACCTAAAATTTGTGAAAGTGCAATAGTTCGCTTGCAGGATAAAAAGATGGAACTATATCATGAAATTGTCAAAATGGAGGGAGAAAACGGAGATGTTTCTCTTCAGGTTCATTTCTACTATAATTAATTAGGCGGAGAGTGTAATTAAGTTAGATTAATTCAACCTTTTCGTCATGGTGATCCTTTTAAGTCAATGATTTGCATTCTCTTGTTAAATGAATTAAAACCTTATGATCTATTACTGTATGTGAGAGAAAGATAAAAGAAGTACTTGAGTGTCAAGTGACATGAGGTATTTTTTAATTTTTTTAAGAGTGTCTCAAGTGTTTTGCTCATATGAAAGCCTTGTGTGCCAACATGTTCTTCGTTTATGTCTATAGTGTGCTAAGGTGTACAAGCTTTAACTATTATATTATTCAAGCGAATTTGTAAGCTACACATTCAAGAATGTGATAAGCTAGACAAGAAGCTACCAAACAGATCATCATATCAGCTACCTTTCCCACTTGTTATATATAGGGCCAGGTGAAACACAAGCCAAGAATACAATCACATTACTTAGTTGGGACATGGAAAGTTTTATGATCTGCATTGTTCGAAGAGGAGAAAACAGGTAATCTTTTGCCGTTGTTTATTCTTTTTCATGATTTGCAGGGGTTATTTTCAATACTGAATTTTTTGTTGTTCTGACATCTATCGATATGCTATTTTGAGTTTGTATTTTTCGTTGTTTTGAGATTTTATAGGTTAATGTTTGATGCAAAGGTTGAACTTTTCAATTGTTGGTAAATTTGGATATAGGCTGTTATGTATTTGCTCTTGATTGTGTTATAATAAAGATTTTATAGGTTAATGTCTATGATGTAAAGGCTGTGTGATAGGTAGGCAGAGTTTTGGAAAGAAGAGCTTTGAACTTTGCTAATTAATTGTGATATTAATTAGCTAACTCTTTTATGCCTGATTATTTAATTATTTAGTCTATCAATTGTGATTTTAATTAACTAATTTTTTGCTTTCTAAGTGCTTTGTTTTTATCTTTTATGCATGCAAGGCAGTGTTTGGATGCTCATACAATTACTTTATTAACTTTATGTAAGATACATGCTTTCTATGCCTTTTAATCAATTGATAATTCTTGCTCAGTACTTTAATTTTTACTACTTTTGCTTAGTATAAGCACTTTGCTATAATTATTTCTTTGAATGGTACATGTTGTGTAATTATTTCGAGTTTCAAAGCTTGTATGAGTTATTTGATGTATGTATAATAAAATATTGTGTTGTTGATTTTTTAATGAATTATTTAATATGACAATATTAATCCATAATAAAAGGCCAAATTTTTTAAATATTTCTTTGTGGCAAGACCATTGCTTCAAGTCTTAAAGATGCTAAAAGTATATTAAAACTATTGTGAGTAAACAATTATAAAAAGACATGGGTGATTCATATTTGAATTAAAAATATCTTTCTTGAAGAAAAGCTGGGTTTCTTATATTTATTTATCTATTTGGTTAATTCCTATTAATAACAAGGAATACACTAGGAGAAAATTGCTAGGGACAATGCTAGTTTTTTAAGGTGTTAGCTAGATTTATATAATACTCAAAGCACAAAATCTGTGCAAATAGATTATTATTTTCCCACGTAGTATATATAAATAAATTTTAATTGCTTTTCTTTGTATGTATTTGTATTTCTTGATGCATCATGGACTATTCTGGTCTTGACTATGTCTACACCTGAAGAAGGTAATGCATGTACTTGAAGAGAAGGCTGCCAAATTGGATGTAGGTATCCTCTTTATCGACTTCATTTTCCTGCATAAATAGGGAATGCATGACTTATAATTCTACTCCTATGAATTAAGATTGATTCCTATAACTTAATTTGATGATCCATGCTAACCTAAACCAACTTATTGATAAGAAAGTCAGTTCTATATCAGAGAACAAGTGCATAACTAGGCATGCTAGTTTACGGAACATGGTTTGGTAGTGAAGATTCATCAGACCTTCACTAGCCTATTCAGTATTTTAATTGCCTCATTACTTTATCCTAAGATTTTGTGAATGATTCATTTGGGATTTAAAGAATTGCTAAGTCGTAAACGATATTATAAATGATGCTTTAGGTTTCTCAATTATCTTATGTTGCTCCTTCCATCTCTGGCACCATAGTATTTTTTATAGTACATTTAATTAGTTGTCTCACATTCTTTTTCCTGCTTTTATGACCGATTTCAATAAAAAAAAAAGGTTTGTTTTTTCTCTATTCGAGATGTCATTGATTTCTTCTTGTCTTGTGTCAATTTCTCTTCAGTTCCGTCATGGATATAGCTCAATGGCCATAGGTCAGAAGAAATCCACCACTTGGCTTTATCATCTTAATTTATGCAGTCGTTATTAGCTTTTCATAAGAAATGTTTAATTCTATATAGATAGAGTTTATTGTTTAGTCGATCCCCCTTTTTTAGAAAAAAAATGATGTTATGTTCATGTCTATTTGAAACTCCCCACTAGGTTGGATTTAGTTATGTCTATTTCTTCAACATTTTGCACTTTATCTTTCTCTTTTGCTCATGTGATATAGAAAAAGAGTTCCTTTTTTTTTCTCCTTTATCTTGGGATGATAGAGCCTTGGAAAGTTTAAAGAATCTATCTTGTTTTGGTTTGATATGTTCGACTGCTATATATCATCTTTTTAATGATCTTTATTTTTAATACCATCTTAATGCTAGCGTCGATTGTTTCAAGTATATATAGTTATTGTTTCTTTACATCCTGCCTTCTATCTTTATTAAGTTTTTTTTTTTGTTTGGTTATTGGGAGAAAATGCTAAAGATACTTGGTGTTTGTATGTTTTGCTAATAGAGAGAAAATGCTAATGGTTTCAGTAGCTAGCATTTAACTTTGCTAGTATTTGAATTTTTTTTTTATTATTATGCTAGCTTTTGTGTTTCTATTTGTTGGTTAATTTTGTTGTGTCATATTACAATTAATTTTGAAGTACATAACATGTGTTTGTGTTGAGGTAGCTTTGTGAATATTTTAAGTTTTTTTTTTTTTTGGGAGATGACTGCTTGTTTGATTGAACTAATGGTTAAAGTAGCTAATGGAGTTATTTGGAGTTTGTTTTGCTGACACAACTCAAATGCTAGTCATTTAGCTTTGCTGGTATATGGACCTTATGTTGCCTCTTGTGTTTGTGGTTGTTGGTTAATTTTGCTTTGGTATATTGTAGTTAATTTTGAAGTGCCTCTTGTGTTTCCTCTACTTGTTTCCTGCTGGGGTTTTTGGGTATATATATAATAGTGTTTATAACTTCTTGATTATAATAAAATGCTAAATTGTTTGCATGGTATATATATAATAGTGTTTATAACTTATCCTAGAGTAGGAAATAGCCCCATGGCATGTTTGCATGGTATTCCAGCAATTGACCATGCACCATAGTTACATCACTTGTTAGAAGGCCTAATCTCAAATGTCCTAGTTCCATCCATGTAATATCCTAAATTTTGTAGTGTAAATTATATCATGTGTTATGGTTATATATGTATTAATGTGTATGTAATGTATTTGAATTGTAATGTAATAAATGAAAGAATGAGGGGCTTAATGAAAGAGTATTGGGTTTAATGGTTATAAAGAATGAGAGAATGACTAAATAGAAATCTGCCCTAATATTTGTCTATAAATGGGAAGAGTTCTAGAATTCTTTCATTTTCTCTCCTTGCTTACACGTTCCTAGCCCTCTACACTCTCAAAAAAATTTCACACAACTCATCAAGGAATCAAGGGAGAAAAAGGAGGGAGAAGGAAGAAAGAAGTGGTAAGAACTCACCCTTTTTCCTTAAAATTCTTGTCTTAGTGTGTGTGTTTGCAAGAATTTTTTTTTGGGTTGTGATGTGAGCATGTGAATTGTTGTTTGTTCTGCTGGAAATTTGTGTGGAAACATGAATTTGAAGGAGTTTTGAATGCATCTAAGTAAGGAGATGAAGATATAAGCTAGAAATTTGAGTTTAGTTCAATCCTGGAAATTTTTGTTTACACTGAGCAGTGCAGGTTCCAAAAATTACCAAAAATCCGGCGACATTTTCTTGTTCTGAAATTTTTATGTATGAAAATAGACATGTCCAGGAGTGTATAGCAATTGCATTCACTCAAAAATTCGAAGTAGGTGAATTGTAGTGAATTTTTTAATTTCTGGTATAGTATTGCACATTTCCCCCGTCTTAGAACAGAGGAGGGGAAGATGATTTTGGTGTGCAAGTCCTTTTATGTGTCATATATGAGACCGTAAATTTTCACTCAGACTGAAGCTCTGTGTGAATTGTTATAAATTTTTAAAGTTGGGTTGATAAAACTGGAATTTTTAGTTTCCAAAACAAGGCAGTTAGAAATAATTAGATTTGAATGGGTTAAACACCTTGAAAAGCCATGATTTTTCGTATGGAGTTATATATATGTGTTATATACCAGCCTGTAAATTTTTATAGCCAATTGAGTAGGATTGCAATTCCTACAAATTTTTAAGTCTGTACTATTCAGTGAAACGAATGTAATGGCAGAATCGTTGAGGTAATGAATTTGATTATTTTGAGTAACCAAATGACCCCAATTGGCTCTAAAAATTTTAAGGAGACATGATATATGAGTGTAAAAGATGTCTACCCAATTGTATGAATTTTTGGAAATAGACAATTGTTGTTATAAATTGTTTGTCAAAGTAAGTATAGAAATAGAGCCAAAAATGGGAAATGTTTTACAAGTGTATGGTGACCTAAAAAGAGATTTTTGTTTTATTTTTAGGTCAATCACAAGCATCGAAAAGCAGCCGTACAAGGTAAGTAAGCTAACTATTTAGAGGCCACAATAAATTGTGTACTGTATGTATGTAATTTTGTGGATTGTAACACTGTTAATTGCTAGCACCTTGATGCTTAAATGTGAGATATGTGACTATTCAAGAAGGTTGATATCGAACTTCTTTTATGTGTGATTGATTGTGAATGGTGAAACATGATTGGCATGCCAAGACCTAGGAAGTTTAGCTCTCATAGCTTAAGGGGAGGTCTGGACCATGTGTTTCTCTAGACGAGATTCGTAGCATGGGCTCGGTATCACTCAGATTGTCAAACGAGCCTCAAGCTATTTCAAGTGTAGGCATCTAAATGTATTTGTACTATTTTATACTATTTCATGGCTTGAGGGGAGGTCTAGACCATGTGTTTCTCTAGATGAGATTCGATAGCATAGGCCTGGTATCACCCGGATTGTCAGACTAGCCTTGAGCATTCTGTGCTCCCATGGCTTAAGGGGAGGTCTGGACCATGTGTTTCTCTAGATGAGATTTGATAGCATGGGTCCGGTATCACCCGGATTGTCAGACTAGCCTTGAGCTATTATATGGGAATTGACTGTGAAATGAAAAGTCCTACCTTGATTAGAGAGTCTTTTCCTTTAGGTGACTGTAACTGATACTGTGGAAGCTTCCTCATTATGAAATTGTGATTGTACATGAAAAGATGATGAGTAGAGAAATGTGAACCCACTTATGAGGTTGAATCGACCTATAGAGGTCTAGACAGAAAATTGGCACGGGAGCGCAAATGTAACCGAAGTGAATTCTAGGGCATTACTTCTTTAACAAGTTAGCTCATGCTTGTGTATTTAGAAATGGATAGTTTCATACTGTGGACTGAATTCTATTGTTATTGTTTATTGCTATATATTCACTTAGCTTACTTACTGAGTTTTACTCATTAAAGTTGTTGTGTGCCTCAGGTGAGCAGTAGATTGAGTTTTGGATGGAGGACTTTTGGCATTACCGACAGAGTTTCCTTGGCAACCATAAACCGCTGCTCTATATTAGCATAGCCATACTGTAGAACTTATTTTGATTTTTTAATGTACTTAAATACAGTAGATTGAGGTGGTTGTGATTAGGAACTCTGTTTGAGTGATACTTATATTAATTTTGAAAGAAATATTAGAGTTCACATATAAAGGACTGCATAAAATGTTACTTTTTGTGTGTCCAGTATGGATTGTGGCAATCCATGACCTCAAACTCCAAGTGACCATAATGAATCAGCTTTAACTGTCTACTTTCATTCATCAAAGTTGTAACATCAGCTTTCACGTTGGGAGGCATATGACAATTCCATTTTGTAGCCAATATCTTTTTCTTTTGGAATATTCTCATCATTTTCTTTCTCATGTGGTTCGAAAGACACACTATTGGTTTAGACCTCCATTACCCAAGTAAGCTATAAAAGCTCTCACCGAATTTGTTTATGACATGATCAATTTTTTTAGTTTGGTAGTAACAGAGTGATTTGGTTTTGAAGCTTTTTAGGTGAAAGAATTAATGCACAATTGTGTATGATGAAATGTTTTTTATGTAATTGTTGAGTTATTACATTGTTTTTGTTATCTAGGTGTTCTTGTATATATATACACATATAAAACTAGATTTCTAAAAATAACAAATATATAATACGTGTCGGCTTGAATTCCAAATTTAGGCTGACATGTATTATATATGGTCGAATTTACATGTCGGCTAAAAAACAACACAAGTTAATAAACGAGTGTCACTTCATAAGTGACACATAATATTTTATGTGAATGATACATATAAACTATGTGTCATTTCGTAAGTGACACAAAAGATTTGATCCATGTGTCGTTTGATGACTGACACTACATTTGTGTCACTTACGAACATACTCATATTTATTGAAAACCATCATGTTTATGGTAATTATTTACTCCATACATGTTTGTTTCTGAATGACACATATTTCATAATATTTTGTTTCGGTTTGACTAAGTAACACGTATAGGAATATATGACAGGTCACTTTATGTCGCGGAAACCGACATATATAGTGATATATGTCATTTTTTTGCCAACATGAAAGGCCGATTTTGTTGTAGTTTTTTTTTATTTGTTTTTTATTACTCAACTCTTCTATTTGCCAATACAATTTCTTACTTTCGCTAAGAAAACATGATGAGTTTAGTGGAAGAAGCAAATCAAGAAAAAGGCAATGGCTGAGGCCTAATGCTTTACACAAATGCGGGGAAGCATAAAGGGAGAGCTTGTTAACTTTTAGATTATTTATGCTTTATCTCTTCCACAAAAAATGTCATGAGGCCGAATTACAGCCATGCGACCCATAAGGGTGAACAATTGCACAAACAAAGTGCGAAGGCCAAATCCCACAATGACCACTTGTGTGGAAGTTCGGTGGTGGCCAACCACCATTTGAGTTCCCGATTTTTTTTATTATTATTTTGAAATCACGATTGTAATAATTATTATTTTGTTTGAATTTCCTATTTTACCCTTCAATTTAGTCGAATAAATGACGAAATTGGTTAAAAAAAAAAAAGAAAAAAAGCAAACTCTAAGTCGTGGCATGATACAAATATCAAAGTATGTTTTTCAATCATATTATGTCAAACGTTAAGGGTAGTTTATGATATTACATCAATTTTCATTAAATATCATAATAAACTATTGAATATCTATGGGGTATATTGATTTAGTTTAGGGGTTTATATAGCCTCACCCTTTAAAATAATGTCCCTTTTGAAAGTATCCTTATAAAATAAAAATTATATTTTCTATTATGTTCCTTCTTTTAAAAAATTTATGTATTTATGAAATTGAAATTTTATAAAGATTAAACATTAGAATGTTAGATTTTAAAAAAAATGTAAATAATTATTTTGTACTAATCAAGGCTACATGTACTATAACAAAACTAATACTAGTTATGCAAAATTAATATTTCATTAATATAATAAATATTATGATTTAACAATTAAAATAATATAATGGTGTAACTATTTTTATATTTATGTTTTATTAAAATAGTAAATTTATTAAAATCCTAGTCTTATGATTATTAAAATTAAATGATAAACTTATATAATATCAAAAGGTTCGAATCCCTTTCGCATATTATATATAACGAACATATAAAAGTATAAAATTAAAAAAAAAGATCGTTCAAATTTATGTATTGATCAATTCTATTTAGCCTTCAGTGGAAATTAAGTGGCTTTACTTATGATGAAGGAAATTAAAATTTATGTATTCAATTCTATTAGTCTTGAATAGAAATTAAGTGGCTTTACTTGCGATGAACGAAACTTAAGGAGGAGAGGAAATTCACTTTGACGAGATGGGGGACAAAGATAGGAAATCATGTTTATGGGATAAAGGGAGAGAGAATAAATAAAGCCTGGGCTCTTTGCGCCCCTTTTCTTTAGTTAACATACCCACTTTTTTAATTAAAATTTTTGTTGCAAAATTTTACAAGCATAAAATTTCAATTAAGTACATTAATAACTTAAGTATCTTTTACTCTCCACCAACCTCAATACTTAGGGACAACTTATTTTTTTATCTAAATTTTGAATTTAACTTATTTTCATATTTAAGATCTTTTTATAATTTTTTTTACTTCAACTTTAGTTTAAGACATTTTAATCTGAATGAAAAAAACAAAAAATTTTAGTTTTTATCTTAATACAAATGTCCGAATGATTTATTAGTCTTCTAATTCTCTTAAATATTCTTATAAAACTTATTTATTACCAATTCATACATAACCTAATATTTTAACGTTAAAATATTATTATTTATTATTTATTTTTAATTTTGTAATATGATTCTCTATATATTTTTAAAATTATTTTTAGAAAATAATGTAAAAAATCACCCCTTTTGTTTGTCCTATTATTAGACAAAAAACCTCCTCTTGGTTTATATCAACACAATCATTAATATATGACTTTTTGGTTTATATCAGCACAATCGTTAATGGTGCTTTGTCCTTAAATGTCTCTTACAGACACCGTCTCTTCAACAACTCACTTCCCTACTCTTGTTTCTCACCCTTCACTACCGCCACCACCCAAAGAAACCCTAATAATCTCTTCTTTTCCCCGCCCATCACCTTCCGCAATTATAGAAATTTGGCTCAGTGTTGGCTCAAAAGCGGCTCGCTCGCACCGCTGTTGGGTTTAGATCTCGGTTTTCCCTATCCGCCTGGGGAAGGAGATAGAAGGGTTGGGCCAAATTGGGCAATCGTATATCGAGAATCGCACAGATGGTGAGGACCAGTGGATAGAGTCGTAGCACGTGGCCATGGTGGCGGCCGTAGAGGTTGAGGCGAGTGCGAGAGGTGGTGGGTGCGAAGATGGAAGAGGAGCAGTGTCTAATGGCCGAATCTTGAGTTTTTAGTGGTTGTGGTGGCTATATTGGGGGTTTAATGGCCGAATTTTGGGTGTTTGGTGGTTCATGGTTGTTGTGTGGCTGGAAATATAGATGATTATCGAAGACTTTACCATTCTTTGTGAAGCATTCTTCTATTGCTGAACATATGGACAGTATAGATGCTAGTCTTGAACCTAAGCGGAGAAGAAATAAGGGACCATACTTGCTTGAGAGTGTGTCTAGCTTCATGTAAGGGCAATTTTAAGGGATAAAAACTATCACAACCAGTCCTCTACCTGGGCGCACTGTAGCACCGAGACCTTACGGTTACTCATGATGAACTTCGGGCGCCTTTGTGGTTGAGGTCCCGGGTTTAAGTGGGGGACGCGTCCTGGGCTTGTGGGCTAACAGGAACAAAACTGTGTAGGTAATAGAGGATGTCCCTTGAGGCCCCATTCCCCAAAGTTGACCGAATGGTACTCATAATGAACTTTGGGCGCCTTTGTGGTGGAGGTCCCAGGTTCGAGTGGGGGACGCGTCCTGGGCCTGTGGGACCAGTCCCCCGCCCGGGCGCACTGCGGCACCGGGACCTTACGGTTGTCCTCAATCACACAATCGTTGCCCGAATGGTACTCATGATATACTTCCGACACCTTTGTGGCGGAGGTCCCGGGTTTGAGAGGGGGACGCGTCTTGGGCCTGTGGGCTAACAGGAACAAAACTGTGCGGGTAATAAGGGTGTCCCTTGAGGCCCTATTTCCCAAAGCGGACAATACTGATTGCTGTCCAGCCGAAGACAACCGTAAGGTCCTGGTGCTACAGTGCGCCCGGGCAGGGGACCGGTTGTGACAAAAACGGCGTATTAGAGGCAGGCTAGGAGGGCTTTATGGTAGTTTCTTATTTCCAATCTCCTTTTTCTTCGCAACAAGTACTTTTTGGCAGAGGCAGGAAACCAACATTAAAAGGTAGCATTGCAAAGCATACATGTCGATACAGATGGTGGAATATTTCTCTCTTGATTCGTATTTGGCTTTGCATGTTCATCCTTGAGTTAATTAAAATTTTATTAGATTACTTGTTTCTTGCACTAGCAATTAAGCTTGTCATGTTCCTCTATTTTAAAAATAAGGTAACGCGGAAGCATTGACTTCTTAACATAAAACTTTAATAAATCTCATCCTATTGTTATATGACGGGGATTGGGAATTTATTTTTATTTTTACAAATAAGTAATTTTGATTTGGATTCATAATTAATTAAATTTTCTATTTTGCCCTTTTTCGTTAATTCAAAAGCAAACAAAATCCGTTAACTAGACCTGAATAATACTAAAATATAAACATTAAGAACTATGCTGATATAAATCCAGAAAAGGCTTTCTGTCTGATAATAGGGCAACCCATAAGGGTAGTTTTCGATATTATTATATTATTTATTTATCATTTAGCTTATGTATAAATCAAATTTTTAAAAAATAACTTCTTTCCATTATGCACATTAAAAAAAATTAAATTCATAATAAATTTTAGTATACAAATATTATTAATATGCATGTAAAATAAAACCATAAGTGAAAATAATATATATAAATAAGGATATATGTGTAAAATTATTAGTTTTTAGATATTTCAATTCAGATATTAAAATAAATAAGTGAATATATAATTATACTTTTTCTATTCAGATCTATTCAAAATTTTAATTTAATTCAGACTTATTTAGATTTCAAATAAAAAAAATGATTGACCCTTATTTTACTTACACTATTTTTTATTGTTATGTATTCTAAATCTACACTTTTGGCTAGGCTATTTGTTTTGAATTTGGTTCAAAAAGAGTGAACGATAAAAAAATTTACATGTTGAGGAGAAAATAAATGTTAGTTAAGATTACAACACCAAAAAGATATAATTGGCTTTTTCATCACAAATAATGCTATTTTGGATTTTTTTAATATATAATTTGAAATTGATTTGATAAAAATTGTTTGCACTATGATTATGAAATCAATGTCTCATACTTCAAGAGTATAGATTAGTTTGGAGATGTCACTTATATATTTTTTTTAATTAAAATCAAATCAAAATAATACTCAACAAAGGAGGGAGAATATCACACAATGCATTCAACCCAAAAATAAAAAATAAAAAACTGAAAATATAATATAAACCATTCTATGTTTTTGTGAAATCATAACTAAAGAAATATAAAAATAACTTTTCTTGTTTGATGTGCTATTGTAAAAAATTTGATTGAAGAGTCAATAACCTTTTGTTTCAAGAAAAAAAGTGATGTTCATTAATTATTTAGTGGCTGTGAATACTAAAATGGTGGGTTTATTTAGAAGTAATAGTAATTATAAAAATTAATTTTAATAAGCATCTTAGTTGGTATTGGGTAAGTTTATAGAATAAAAAGAAATATTTTAAATTTGAAGAGGGCCTTATCAAGCAAGTGCAACTATGCAAGGTGTGTTAATAAACAAAAAGGTTTAAATAGGCCCATAAGAGGACCTACATAGGGACCCTAGGGGTCTCGAGCCCCTCCAAAATTTATAAAATTTTTGAAACCTCCATCTTAATTATTTTATAGAGTTATTTTATTTCCCTTTCTTTAAAAAAGAAGAAAAAAAGAAGAAGAAGAAGAAAAAGAAAAAACTAATTTCAAAGTTCTATTACTCTTTTTATCTAAATGTTGAGCTGCCTACCTCTTAGTCTCATAAGATTACTCCGTGTAGCCACACATACAATAATGTAACTTTGTATTATATTTTAATTAATTTTTATTATTGTATTCATAAATAGAATTTTATACGTTTTTAGTTCTTGTTTATTTGTTTTGAATAAATTGTACGATTCGTTTTAATTTTTTTATGTTTTGCATTAAAAAAAATCAATTGCCATTAGATGAGTTTAATTTGAAGAACTTTGACGAATGGTAATGGATAACTCTTTTAATAATGTTTAATTACATATTATTATATTTGTGTAATTGTACCATGAGTTTCTTTTGGTTATTTATTTATTTGTATTAATTAGTATAAACAAATACTAAATATTATTAGAGTATTATGTTTGAGAAACCCTTCAAAATGATAAAGTTAATTATGTCCCTATATCTACGAGTAGTTTTTATTATTTTTTTACAAATTAAAATTTCTTATATCATTAAGAATTATCAAATAAATTATAAATATTAACATTTGCATCGTGCCCTCTCTTTGATAAATTTCTAGGTCCACCAAATAGTCTCACCTGTTGATAAATCAATGAAATATCGGATAATTTTTTCAAATTTTATGTGAATTGTTTATTATTTTGTTAATTCAATAAAGAAAATGTCAACAATGCCCTCACGGTTTCCAGTTCTTTCAAACAACTACTTGAAAATGAGGTTTATTATGTTGCTACATATGATTAAGAGAGAAAAATTGTTTCCTCATCCAACAAACTTTGGAAGTGTTTATGTATTAATCCCCATAAAATATCGCCAGTTGGCATTAATTTATTTCCTCTCATGAATCTCGAGCTAGCTAATACCTACCCTTTGCAGAAAAATAAGTCAACTAGCACAATTAGTTTCTTATTTTAGAAAAGATATTATTTTAATAATATCTTCAGAGATGAGACCATATTTACCCTATTAAAAAAAAATTTGCAATAAAAACAACAAGAATAGAGTTAGAAAGCCAGTGCCCCATTGAGATATTTTTTTTTTTGGTAATCTTATGCTCTATTAAAGTTTTCTCATGTTTTGAGATATCGCTCACAACTATAAAATAAATGATTTTTTTCAACTATAGGATCCATTGGATAAAATAAAATAATATATTTTATTTCAAAATCAATTAAGTTGTTACCTCAATTTATTTAAAATATCACTTCTAATTGAATATACATAAGTTCAATTTGTAAATATTATTTATCATTTAATTCAATGAAAAATCAATGGATTGTTGTGACTTGAAGTCCCACACCACTCCCTTGAATAAGAGCAATACGATTTAAATGGTGCTATAGGCTTCACTTAGTAGTCGTGTTTTAGGCCTAAAGCCTTGGAGCAAAACCATGAAGCCCTATAGTGCCAAAACAGACATTATCTACTAAGTCATTTACAACACGTTATCAACATGATTGTGATGAAGGGTTGTGCTATGATGTACAGTCTAATTAGTAGATGTGTTTTGGGCTTGAAGTCGAGGAACAAAGTCGTAAAATCATGTAGTGTCAAAGTGGATAATATCTACTAAATCATTTACAACACACTATCACAAAATTGTAAAGTCATGTAGTGCCAAAGTGGATGATATCTACTAAATCATTTACAACACATTATCAACATGATCATAATATGAGGATGTGTTGTGACCCAAAATCCGACATCACTCCTATGTAAAACTATTTTAGATGAAGAAGTTTCACAAGCTATTCTAATAATTATTGTTGATGCACGCTTTCCGGACGGCCGGAAAGCGGGTCGGAGCTCGAATTGTACGTCGGGTCCAATGCTGTGAGCAAAGAAAAATAGTCAGGGGTGCCGGCGAAAACCCTCTGGCGCTCAAGTCAGTTTCCGGCACTCTGAAATTTTCTCGGAGAATTTCCTATAGAGAGAAGCTCTCAAAAGCAAAGGAAATTTAGAGAGAGAATGAGTTCAGAAAAGTGTGCATACCTTGAGTAATAATTCGGAGGGTTTATATAGAAGTCAGGATGACTCATTGTGGGACCCAGATAATAGGCCAAACAATGGGCTCTAAAAGTGGGCTTAGACTTAATCGAGGCCTAATTTTGTTATGGCCATAACCGTAGTCCCCCCAGGCCCAAGTCGACTAATAGGTCGACGTAGGGACGATTTAGTTATTCTGGGCTATAAATTAAATATATTAGGAGGCTGGCCCGAAGATGTAATTTATTACATATGCATGCTTAGTGTGGCTTAAACCCTAAATTGGTGCCATATATAAGATAACAAGTGTTGGGGAGTAGGGTTTGCTCAAAAATAGGAGGGAGTACTTTGGAGGCAAGCAGTGTAGGCGATCCAAGCAAGTAGAATTCTCCAATCCGAGCAAGAACTTTCCAGGGCAAGCAAATTTTTCTAACCACCACAAGTAAGCCCTTCTTTCTTGCGTATACTTTGGAATGCATAGATTAGGCTTAATTTTTTGTGGTTGTTACTGTTTTTTTTTCTTTTTTGCATGGTTAAAATTAATTTGTATGCTTTGTATTATAAAACATACGTAAAAGAGGGTGGGTAGGATGTTCATGTAGCATTTTAACATGCAACAATGTACTCGGTAGGCTGAAAATACTAACCAGAAAAACACTTATCGAAACCTGCTGAAGGGAGAGCCCGCGAGGGGCTAGTTCCGCGCGAAGGGAGAGCAAGCTCGCGTGGGCGAGCGGTGTTCGCAGCAAACTCGCAAGGGCGAGCTGCTATGCGCGCAGGGGTGAGCAGCGCGGGTTGGGTGCCCATGGGCGAGCTCGCGAGGGCTGGCTGTGCATGGGCGAGCTGGCGAGGGCTGGGTGCGCGTGGGTGAGCTCGCGAGATGTTGGGCACGCGGGGGCGAGCTCACGGGATGCGGGGTGCACGGGGGCTCGCCCACGAGGCACTAGGCGCGCTGCATGCAGCATGCGGAGGTTACGTAACTTGCAGGGACTTCTTCGACAAAATTTAAATAATTGTGGGGGTGTTTCCGCAAATTTTTTTTTGAAACTTTGTTTTTTAGTCGCGGGGGTGTCTCCGAAAATTTTGGAAGCTTCGTTTTTTAACCGCGGGGGTGTTTCCACAAATTTTGGAAACTTCGTTTTTTAGCTGCGGGGGTGTTCCTGCAACTTTTAGAAATTTCATTTTTAGTTGCAAGGGTGTTTCTGCAACTTTCGAAAACTTCACTTGTAGGGGTCTTTCTACCACTTTAGAAAACTTATGAAGAGGGGTTATTTTGCAAGTTTAGAAAGCTATGCATAGGGGGCATTTTACAAAATCCTAAAACTTGAATTTTTTTTTTTGTAAAGGAAAACCAACTATATACTGGCCAAGGACCAACGTGATATTTTTCTTTTCAAGGGCAAAAATTACGGTGTTCTAGGGCCATTTTGGAAAACTTTCAATATAGTCCCCTAGCATTTCTTTTCTGTCATCTTTTTCCTTCCTTAGCAGACTTGGTTTGATGACTAACGACTCCTCTTTAACTGTGCAGATGGCTATAATTAAAACTACTGTGACAGTGCTACGGGGGAAACCGAGTCATCAAACCCAGTCTGCAAGGAATAAGGATCCTGCGACTAACCGTAAAGAGGTTAGTGAGTTTTATCAGAATTTTTCTGGTCAGGATCGTGAGCTAGGGCATAATTTGGTTAATCACAAGGTGGTGGATGCTGAGGGGGAGAGCGACTGGTCGTCCTCTGCTACCTCCAATAGTGAACTTGAAGTTGAAAAGTGGTGGGAAGCTGACCATATTGATAATCAACTCTAGGGTGACCGACTAAAAATATATAGAGCCCATTTCCTTATCCTAGATTCAGTTATCTTATTTCTTCCAAGGAAAGGTGATCGGTGGAGTAGGCCACCACGAGGTGTCATCGGCTTAAGCTTAGAATTATTGAGAGCTAGTCTCCGGGTGCCTTTTGATAATTATGTTCGACGGATGCTCGATGCTATGGGCATTGCCCCTACCCAATTGTTGGCCAATGGATGGAGACTTCTGATAGCATTTCAAAGTTTATTCAGAAGCGCAGGTCTTGGTGATCCTACCACCAACCATGTTAAGTACATTTTTGCCATTCACCCACCGAACGGAGAGAAAACAGGTTACTATTACATATCCCAATGAGGGAAGACGGATGACTCCAACTGCCTTTTTGGCATTCCCTCACATGTGAAAGAATGGAAGTATAAACAATTCTGGTGTGGTGGCAATTGGAAGTATCAAGAAGGTGCCCATCCAAAGGAAGAGAAGTTGAGGATTAGAAGGCGTTTTGGTTTTTGTGGTACCTTATTAGAATGATACCTTATCTATTTTCATTATAAAAACTCTGATCAACTGACCCCCCCTTTTTTTTCTTTTTTTTTATTGCAGCTCCTTGGACCAAACGCCCGCTTTTATCTCAAAAAGAAAGAAATGACTTGCAAAAGATACTCAAGCTACCCATTGATTCGAAGAACGTGAATAGCCTCACTGATCGGGAGCAATTGATCCGCCTTGGCTTGTCACCTCCCATTCCTCCGGAAGGTAAGCTTGATTATTACTTTCTGATCTTACCTTACTTCATCAAGCATGTGTTTGCTTTCTTACCAGTTTTATTTTTGCGCAGGTCTATTTCCTTTACATCCTACCAAGAAGCAGTTTGCCCAACTCGAAGCCAGGATGCCTCTTAAGCCCTTCGCGCATGACAGGCCTGGTCCTTCGCAGAAGAAACGGAGTGG
This sequence comes from Boswellia sacra, assembly GCA_013180625.2. Taxonomy (NCBI): domain Eukaryota; kingdom Viridiplantae; phylum Streptophyta; class Magnoliopsida; order Sapindales; family Burseraceae; genus Boswellia; species Boswellia sacra. The sequence goes on from SNVD02005484.1 coordinate 81,608, forward strand.
AAGTCCTCCAACTCTTGAACCTTTGAAGAGGAAAGCCAGTGGTCATAAGGAGATTTCAATACGGAAGTCTGTTCCTAATAAGTCAACCTCTGTTCAGCTTGTGGACGAAGTAGCAGTCTCAAAGCCTACTGGAAGTAAGTTACCCCCAACCTCTTAGCTACCTAGGCGTTTTACCTTTGATAGTACGGGCTTTCAAAGTAGCTAGACATGTGGAGACTACCTTCGCGGATTGTCTCAAAGTGCTGCGCGTTTCATGCCTACTAATGTCTTTTCTGAGAGTGTAAAACTTACATACTTTGATGCGATCGCTGTCGGGATTGGCATCATACTTCAGGTTGGGTTTTACTAAGACTTTTTTTTTATACCTTTGAAAGACATGCCTTATCTCCTTTCCTCTCTTTGTCTTTCTTTCTGCAGGCGATAGGACCTTTAGCTCAAGGAGAGTCTACTAACACCAACCTCCTCAAGGAGGTTAATCATCTCACTTTTGAGGTTGCCGACTGGAAGGGGAAACATCAAGTCTACCTTGACAATTTAACTGAAACAGAGAGAAAGATGGCAGAGATGAAAGAACAGATGGGCAGAATAAAAGCAGACTTGTTCGAAGCCAAGAAGGAGGTAGTTATCCAGCATAAAAGGGCAAATGATCTTGGTCAAGAGCTTCGGGAAAGGGCTGTTGCTGAGCAAAATAGGATTGACAAAGCAGTTGCTCGCTTTCGTAGGGGTCGTATTTACCAGCAAGCTATGGAACGTTCTTATATTGATGGGGTCAATGGGGTGAGTAAATGGTTCCATGATCGCTACCCAGAGATTGATCAGTTTCCCATAGCTGAAGAGTTAAACTTGGTGGCAGAGTCTATCCCGATAGCGAACTCTGATCCTGAGCAATTCCATCGTTTCATCCTTAAAGATGAGGATTAAGAGTCGACATTGGACATAGCAGTCTGGGAGGCCAAGCAAGGCGACTCTACCTCATCATCTTTAGAGGAAGAAGGAGATGATGAAGCCACTTTTTAGAGATAGTTGGCGTAACTAGGTAGATGCTTATTCGTGGGGAATAATCATACTAAGGCTGTTTTCTAAGCCCTGATTTTATCTTTTATTGTCTTTACTTTCAATTCAATGTCATAGGTGAGGATTTGTCCTTACTTGGACTATTTGTATGGCATTCCTTAGCCAATTTTGAAATAAAAAGAACTCTAAGAATTTTTTCTAGTGTTGAATTCTTTTACTCTTTTCATCTTTTTACAGCTTGATCATACATGAACTTTAAAGATGTATGATTTGAAATAAACTGAACACTTTATTGATAATCTCTTTATAGGTCTCCCTATGGAAGTCATTACATATGCATAAGTCCCTAGAAGGAGTTATTACATATATAAAAAGACTATGGATAATACTTCTTTAAGTGTTCAACATTCCACGGATGACAAAGCAACCTCCCATCCATGGTGACAAGTCTGTAGGTGCCTGGTCGGATGACTGCTTTGACTCGATAAGGACCCTCCCAGTTGGGCCCCAATGCTTCATCAGTGGGATCTCGAGTATTTTGTAGTACTTGTCTCAAAACCAAATCTCCCTCTTGGAAAGATCGGCGCTTAACCTTAGAGTTGAAATATTGAGCAACCCTCTCTTGGTAAGCAGCATCTTTGACACTGGTGAGATCCATTTCCTCCTCAAGAAGATCCAGGTTGAGTTGAAGGCTTCTATGATTAAGCTCTTCACCATATCCCTTAGTACGAGGTGATGGAAGGCCAATTTCAACAGGTACGACTGCTTTTGAGCCAAACACTGAGGAGTATGGGGTTGCTCCTGTTGCTGTATGGATAGTGGTTCGGTATGCCCAAAGCACTCGTGGAAGCTCTTCTGGCCATGCACCTTTCCTAGCATCCAATTTGGTCTTGAGGAGGTGTTTAATCGTTTTGTTAACAACCTCCACCTGACCGTTTGCTTGATGATGAGCTGGAGAGGAAAAGCATAAAGAGATGTTCAACTATGTACAGAAGTTCCTAAAGTTCGAGTTGTCAAATTGCTTTCTATTGTCTGTAATGATGGTGTGAGGGATACCAAACCTATAGATAATTGACTTGTTTACAAAGTCTGTGGTCTTCTTTTCAGTAATCGATGCGAGGGGTTCAGCTTCTGCCTACTTAGTGAAGTAATCAATTACCACAACAGCATATTTAACTTGTCCTTTACCCATTGGAAGAGGTCCAATAAGGTCTAGTCCCCACTGGCCAAACAGCCATGGGGCCACCATTGGAGTCATGTTCTCAAGAGCTTTCCTTGGAATGTTGGCAAATTTTTGGCACTTGTCGCACCTAGTTGAAAATGCCTTTGCATCATTTTTCATGGTTGGCCAATAGTATCCTTGCCTGATACACTTATAAGCTAGAGATCGACCACCAGAATGGTTTCCACATATCCCTTCATGGATTTCTCTGAGAACATAATCAGCTTCTTCTGGGCGAAGACATTTTAAAAGTGGAAGGCTGAACCCTCTTTTGTAGAGAACACCATTAACCATAGTGTACCTTGAGGCTCTCCCCCTTACCTTGATCGCTTCATTTCGGTGAGCTGGAAGTTCTCCTATCTCTAAGAACTTTATGATAAGGTCCATCCAACATAGGCTACCGCTTATGGTCATTGTTTTTTTCGGTGAAAGTTCATGCTTTGATATACTTGGAGATTCTAGAATGACCATATGAGAGGCGGCCGGTAGAAGGGGGTCTATCCCTGAAGCAATTCTGGCTAAACTATCAGCCTTTGAATTCTCCACCCTTGGGACTCTTATGATGTCAAAACCTTTAAAACTGTGAAGAAAGGAGTTAACTCTATCCAAGTAAGCCATCATGGTAGAGCCTTTTGCCTGATAGTCTCCGCGGATTTGGTTAACCACAAGTTGGGAATCGCTATGGATGACAATCTCTTCTACTCCAAGGGCAATTGCCAACCTAAGTCCTCCACGGAGAGCTTCATACTCTGCAACATTATTAGTGGCTTTAAAATTAAAGCGTAGAGCCACAACCACTTCTCCTCCATCCGGGGTTGACAAAATCAAGCCAGCTCCACTACCAATCTTGTTAGATGACCCATCTACAAACAAGACCCATGCCTTCTGCGGATCGATTCCCAAAGACATTGGTCGATCACTTGACCTTGCATTGGTCTCTTCATCCTCTTTAACTCCACTACTTGAAAATTCTACAATAAGGTCAGCGACTGCTTGTCCTTTGATAGATGGTCTTGCAACATAGTGTATGTCAAACTCTCCCAACTCAATGGACCACTTGATAAGTCTTCCAGAAAGCTCTGGACGATAGAGGATCTGTCGTAAAGGGTGATCAGTTGGGACCATAACAGTATGTGCTTGAAAATATGGGCGAAGCTTTCGGGCAACAACAACTAAGGCGAGAGCCAGTTTCTCCATAGGAGGGTATCTTCCCTCGACATCTGTCAAGGCCTTACTCACATAATAGACTGGCCTTTGGATTCCTTGATCTTCACGGATAAGAGCTGCACTGACTGCACATGCGGAGACTGCTAGATACAAAAAGAGCAGTTCCCCCATAATTGGTTTGGAGAGGAGAGGAGGAGAACCTAAGTACTTTTTTAGCTGTAGGAAAGCATTCTCACACTCATTTGTCCATTCAAACTGCTTGCACTTCCTTAAAGCTTTAAAGAAAGGGTGACATTTGTCGGTCGCCCTAGAAATAAAGCGATTTAAGGTGGCCACTCGTCCGGTGAGAACTTGTATATCCTTTGGCGTTTTGAGAGACTCAAGCCGCATAAGTGCTTGGATTTTCTCAGGATTAGCCTCTATCCCCCTTTGGGTGACAATAAATCCTAAGAACTTTCCCGAGGATACCCCAAAAGCACATTTAATGGGATTCAGCTTCATATTATATTTTCGGAGGATGTCAAAAGTTGTTCGGAGGTCGTCTACGTGGGATCTGGCATCCATACTCTTGGTGAGCATATCATCCACATAAACTTCCATTGTCTTTCCTAAGAGAGGAGCAAACATGAAGTTTACTAACCGTTGATAGGTTGCTCCAGCATTTTTCAGTCCGAAAGGCATCATTCGATAACAGTGTAACCCTCTATCAGTGATGAACGCTGTTTTTTCTTCATCCTTTGAATACATTGGAATTTGGTTATAACCAGAATAAGCATTCATGAAGCTTAGCAATTGGTGGCCAGTATGGCATCAAATAGTTGATCTATCCTGGGCAATGGAAAACTATCTTTTGGGCAATGCTTGTTCAAATCTTTGAAGTCGATGCAGACACGCCATTTCCCATTGGCTTTTTTCACCAATACGACATTAGAGAGCCATTCGGGGTAGTTTACCTCTCGAATGATTCCACTTTTCAAGAGTTTTTCCACTTCTAAGGCAATCGCCTCTGAACGCTCTGGGGCTTGGTGCCTCCTCTTTTGTCGAATGGGTTGAGCTTGAGGGTTGACATTAAGGTGGTGGACAGCTACACTCGGGTCTATGCCGAGCATGTCTTCGTGAGACCATGCAAAAACGTCGTTGTATTCTCAAAGAAAACCAATCAACCTATCTTCGATTGGTAGAGGAAGATTCTTACCCACCTTTACTGTCTTTTCTAAGTTATTCAAACAGATAGGGATGTCATCCATTCCTTCTATTGGAGCTATAGCCTCCCCTTTTTCTTGGTCTCGTGGATCCAAACTCTCCATTCCCCTGGAAGGTTTTCGTCGAATCATCCATAGCTTATGTGCCTTCTCTTTGAAAGCCATGTTGTAGCATTCTCGAGAAGTTCGTTGTTCACCTATAACTTCTCCTATCCCTACTGGTGTTGGAAATTTTAAGACATGATGATAGACACCCATCACTGCTTTGAAGTCGTAAAGTGATGGCCGTCCAAGAATGGCATTATAAACACCCGGATGATCTACTACGAGAAAGTTCACCATCTTGGTTGTCTGTAGGGAACCTTCTCCCAAGGTCACCGATAATGAAATTACTCCTTCAGGAATAACTTTTCCTCCAGCAAATCCTATCAGAGAAGTTTGGATGCCTCTCATATATTTACGATTAAGACCCAATCGATCAAATGCATCCAACGACATTATGTCAGCTGAGCTCCCGTTGTCAATCAATACTCTTCGTAGCCTTTTATTGGCCACTATTACTGTGAGGACCAAGGCATCACAATGAGGATGATGGATGCCCTACACATCTTGAGATGAAAAAGAGATAACATCACAATCCCCAACATTAGTGGAGGAGGCTATCAATTTGACTTCGTGGCGAGGGAGGTCATATCTTGCTTGTCTAGCTAGGTGTCTCCGGGCTTAGGAACTCAGACCAGCCACTACTCCCCCAAAAAATGTGGCTACTTCTTCTAATGGTTCCTTCCCTTTGTCATTCTTGTTGGATGGTTCAAGGGGTCGATAAATGTATTCTTGTAGCTGGCCATCCTTGATGAGACCCTCGATTTGTCTCCTCAGTTCAAAGCAATCTACAGTGTTATGACCATGAGCCCGGTGGAAATGACAAAACTTTCTCTTATCTCTTGCTTTTGGATTCGACCGTAAGGGGGCAGGTTCTTTCAGTAGACCTTTATCTTTGATTTCCTTCAAGATATCCTGCTGTGGCATGTTAAGTAATGTGAAAGTACGGTGTTCCTCCTGAGGTCGATCATGTTGCTCTTGGCGGGGTTGGGTGGATGACCCTTGCAACAAGAAGCATTCATTTCTGAATGTATCTCGCGCAGAGCATCGATCCGGGATTGTCCTTCGATTTTTATCATGAGGTTCTCTTCTGTGATTATCATATGGTCGTCTATCTGTACGGGAGGAATTAGGTATCACCGGAGTCTGCCCAGGGTAATTTGCTTGATAGATTTCCTCTACATCAGCATGGCTAGAGATCCTTGCTAATGCTTTTTGGTACATGCGCGAAAGGTTAACAGAGAATTCCCATGCTAGAGGGAGCTCTCCTTTGATTCCTTGAACCAAACTTTGCATAGCGTTACCATCATTGAATAGATCCACTCGGGCAACCTCCCGCTGGTATCTGTCCACAAATGCACGGAGAGATTCATTACGACCTTGCTTGATTGAAAGAAGACTCTGTGCTGGTCGACTTCTTGTCTTCATATTGCTAAAGTGCGTGAGAAAACTACAAGCAAGCTCATCAAAGCTGGAGATGGATGCGGCTGGTAACCTCCTATACCATTGCTTAGCTGATCCTCCAAGGGTAAGAGAAAAAGTTCTACACATTATTCCGCTTGAGACCCCTTGTATCTCCATATGAGAAATAAAAGAGTCTAAATGCTCTCGGGGGTCCGTCATCCCTTGGTAAAGCTCAAGTTGCAGCATCCGAAATCCGTATGGGTATCTTTCCCTAAGGATATCTTCAGCAAAGGGTCACTCCCATTGTGGACAACCATCCTCTTCTCCTCCTGAACGCTTAATCAACTTCTCCAGTTTATGAATTTTTTCATCCATTTCTCGTTTGAACTCCGCATAATGATTATCTGATGTTTCCTCCACTAAGACATCCATTGGAGCAACATCTGGGCGATGATTCTTAACTCTAGGTGGTGAGCTGGGGCGATTTCTTTTTGACTGATAGTTACCCCCTGGAGCGTAGGGACCATAATAAGAATAGGCTGGCTGATCAACATTACTTCCCCTTGGTCCTTGCTCAACGCTTGTATGACGCTTCTTGTTTAGAGAGTGTCGAAGGTCTACTGTTGCCAATTACTGTTCAGATATGATGTGCGAAGGAGTGGGAATCTTTGGGCGACCATCCCCTCCTTGAACAATAGGATGGGAAAGATTTGGTTGAATGACCTGATGGAGAGGTAATCCAATAGTCTGGGCGACTAGGTCAGTATGCCTACCAACATCCGTCGAGACATTAGGTACTACCATAGCACTTCTTGGGTTATTTTCAACAGTATTTGCAGCCTGTTGAGTACTTTGTCCAAATGCTTGGTTGAACATAGTCACCATACGGTTCATTTGTTCACCAAAATTACGCATGGTATGTTCCATGGTTGTTAATCGACTCGTCTTGCCTTTCCTCGGTCTTCTAAGTGGAAGCCGGGATTGCCTGGGGTTAGGCCCCACCCTAGAGGATATCACTAAAGCTTTCCCTGTATCAACTATCCTTCAACGTCGGGGAGGTGCTTCTACCTCGATTTATTCATCAACCTCTAGGGAGGTTGAGTGTTGGGATGCGTGACTCATGATGTGTTTGACTACGTTTGGATAGGAGCAACAACTAAAGAGGCTTAAATTGTTGTTCCCACAGATGGCGCCAACTGTTGATGCACGCTTTCCGGACGGCCGGAAAGCGGGTCGGAGCTCGAATTGTACATCGGGTCCAATCCTGTGAACAAAGAAAAATAGTCAATGGTGCCAGCGAAAATCCTCCGACGCTCAAGTCAGTTTTCGGCACTCCGAAATTTTCTGGGAGAATTTCCTAGAGAGAGAAGCTCTCAAAAGCAAAGGAAATTTAGAGAGAGAATGAGTTCAGAAAAGTGTGCATACCTTGAGTAATAATTCGGAGGGTTTATATGGAAGTCAGGATGACTCATTATGGGACCCAAATAATAGGCTAAACAGTGGGCTCTAAAAGTGGGCTTAGACTTAATTGAGGCCCAATTTTGTTATGGCTATAACAATTATATTAAATATAATTTAGTTTTGCGTATTAATATTATTATCCTTTATTTAACCTTAGATAATCGTACAGAGAGAAGTTTCAAATTGTGACGTGTAGTTTTGTTGTTCTGGAAAAGGGTAATTTAATTCTTTGGTGCAAAATGTTTGTAATAGGGAAACTTAGGTTGACATTCTTATAATTTGATTCAATATGACAACGGTATCGTAATCTCAATATTCCAGCTCCATGCACTGTGCTGGGCACCCATCTAATATTCCTCTAAAGACTGGTTTGAAAATTTCATAAAGGTGCTGAACTCTGTTAACTAGTTAGATCCTCTGTTTTGGCCATAATTTGAAAATAAATCCAAGGCAGATTAGCAAAACTTACATAAACTAATTTTGAATTCCCTTAATCGAGTGGATATTTTTTCAGTTGAAAGACAATTTGTGAAGCTGAAAATAAAACCAACTAATTAGTAACAATTATGGTGTCGATTAGCATCTACTGCTGCACCGAGTCTTGTTTGTAGTTGAATACTGCTTGTAAAAATGCCAATACATGAAATGCCTCCGAGGATGGAAATATGTTGTCTAGTCTACTTAGCTGCGTGCATGCTACAAAGCAAACAGGGGAATTGGAAACTGTGTAAATGACCGATGGTTGTATTTAGTTCCTTTATTACCAGCAATTATAAGAGAAATGGCCTCGTGGTGTCTGTCTTATAAAGCTTACCTCTGGGTCAACCCCTGCATAGTGCAGCCTACATGCATGTCGTTTTAAATTAGTACACACAAATCTTGCAAATCTTAATCTCTTTTAGGTATAAAAAGTTATGAAACTATGTCAAAAATTTCGACCTAAAAGTTATTTGTTTTTTGTTTTTGGTCAAATTATTCTCCTGTACGCTAAATTATACTTTAGATGTGACTCATGTTTTTTGCTTGAACCCTTGAACATACAAAAAGAATCTGAATACTGTTATGTTGTCTTCAAGTTTCCCTCTTCTTTTTCACCTAGTAGGGGCAAGAAGAGTATTGAAGGGACCATACTAGAAAATAGGAAAGTTTAACTAAACTAATAACATTATCAAGCCAATAATATTATTAGATTCTTATTAACTACCAGTTGGTATCTTAAAAAGTGAATAATAACAATCTGATAACGTGTTATCGGCTTTTCAAAATTGCTAGATTAATATTGATCCCAAAAAATGAATTGTATGAATCAAGGGATGGAAAATGACACCTTCGTTCATCACTAATATCTGGAACAAGTGGCCTTAGACAGAGTTGCAAAATGTTTTTCACTGTCCAAGCCAAATCCAAACCAAAAACTAACACTTTGACTGTTATATTTAATATATTTAGGTTTTTGTTAGTTTTTGTTAAAATATAAGAGTTAAAGTATTAGTTTCAGAAATCTCTAGATCCAAATTAGTTGATCCAAACCACACGGGCGTTAGTTTAATATGCCTTTTGTATTTATGACCTAAAAGGAAAGGTAAGTTGTTAACGTTTTGGAAAATTTATACGTTGGGAAAAATATATAAATGCAATTATTTTATATTTTCTCTTCTCGCGAATCGAACGTGTTATTGATGTTGCTATTACAGAGTAAATGGCTAAGATAATAAATAAAATCATAATAGATACTTAAAAGCACGATAAGTTACGATGTAATTTCACTGCTTTCTCAAGTTCTTTGTCTGATTTTCTTAAGCTATTTCTCTCTAGAATACGTTGTTCTGTCCAATTTCTCTGTTGCATTCTTTAGGTATGTGTTTTCACATAAACTTTTGTGCAGAATACACCTGAGTTAGTTTTGTTCTCTGTTCTAATTATGTATCTATGTCCATGCATGTGTTTGTGTAGAGTTGATGTTTAACTAAAAGTCCATGTTGATGTTATCCTGCTTCTTGACAGTAAGACAACTCTTTTACAAGCTACAACATTCTTTGTTTACAATTGTGTTTTGATTTTCTGATTGATCCTGAATGGTGGCAATAAGTTATAGAACATTGAGCATGAAATTCCCCTCTTTTACTGGAAATTAGTAGTTGAAATTCGTGATTAGTAGAAGAAGCCATTTCTTCTATCTTAGAATGCTGTATTCATTTGACACTTCTTTTGTTACATGAACAACATTGGCTTTTATTCAACAAGAAAAAATCAGTTTATCCACCAGAGTGTGAATAGAGGTAATTCATAACAATTGCATTGATTGAAGTGAAGCATATAGACAGTTATCAAGATAATGTGTTTGCTACAACAGGACTTGCTATGCTATAAGTTGTGGTGGATGTCACTGCAAGAAGAGGTTAGATTCCTAGAGTTATTTTTATGTGACTTCTGCAACCTATATTCAGTGCTTTGCCTTGTGGTTGACGTCTCCTTCATGTTTTTTGTTGGGATTGGGTCAAATGTCAAAGGAGCAGAGAAATGGCTGAGCAAAATTTGGTACTTTCCTGTTAAATCTTTTTGCTTATCTATTTATTTAATTCCCCCTTATGATAAGTATATGTAGTTCACCTACGATAAAAAAACAGCATGAAAGCATATAATCTAGTGATTCCATATACTTAGGGTGATTTAAATTTCTAGCTAGAATTACTCTAGGAGCCTTCTTTGCAGAATATATCACTTCCTTGATTATTTGGATTGCTTAGTGGTGATAATGCATTAGAATTATGTCCAAGAGATGTTGTGGTAGTCAAACATGCCCTAAAGTTGTAACCATCTTTTTTAATGTATGATGGTCTCCTAGCATGGAAAGGGGAAACAATTATGAGTAAGAAAGAAATGTGACTTTATGCTGTGTTTAGTTTTTCATAGTTTTTTTTTTTTTTTTAAATTATTCCCTGCCAATTTTTGAAAATTTTTGTATGCTAAATGATTGCCAAAAAATTCAACCTAAATTTGTTCTAGTTAGCCTTTAGATCTTACAACTCCTTTTCAATTTCCAGGTGTTCTAATTTTTTTCTTTTGCAATGCTTTTGTGGTTTTGTCCATAAACTCGTAATCAAGTGATTGCAACTGAGATATACTGTTGCTGTTGTTTTGTTGTCATCTTTTTTCTCCTTGCTTTACATAATCTATATAAGAATTTCAAAGATAATATTTCGATCGCTTTTCTGATTACAAAGCGTAAAGGGCAGGGATAAAATTGATGAGCAAATAACTGAAATTGAAGGTATTTGATTTTTGGGTCAACATCTAGCAATATAAGATTTTGGATCCACATTTTCCATAGCTTGTGTGTATAAATTTAATGATACAATTAAGTCTTACTGCGCTGAGAAATGATTTAGCAATTGAGTTTGTAAACATATGAACACCCTACCTTGTAACGGGTTTTTGAAGGACAATTTCTCCACAATTTATTCCTAACAATAAAGCAGGGTTGCAAGACTGGTATTAAATTATTTATAACATGTGTGCAGGCTGGGGTATCCAGGCGTTGGCTTGGATGTAAGCTTTCTGAACGACACAGGGCCTGCACAGTTCTAGCTTGCCATGGACGACAAAGCTCTTGATGGTGAATATCTCATTGAAACAAATTTTACCAAAGTTTACAGTCAAAAGTCGCCTAACAGTTAATGTGCTAAATGATATTGCGTGCATCAATGTGCTGAAACATCTTTCTACATTTTATAGCAACTTAGCAAGTAATTAAGTTTATCCTACATTAAGCAACAAAGTCAGTCACTTTTAGTTCTCCGTTAATAATCTCCTTATCTAAATTCCAAATACTAGAAATATAAGAAACAGAACTGAAAATATGACAGTATTGTGCATGAGCTCATTACCAAACATGCATGTGTTGTCATACAATGACTTAAATTTAAAAATTCTTTACTTGATCATAAAGTTTCATCCTTATTTAAAATACACTAACAATAACAACAGACGGCTACTTTTGCCCTCTTATATATCTTGCTTCAGGCTGGAGACATTTTATAGCTACATTAAAAAGTTACTCTACATTAACGTTGTTCTGTCATCACGCTCCGTTATCTTTCTACATTTTATGGCAATGGAGTAAGGTTAACATATTTAAACTGCAACAAAAATTGGAAATAGAAGAAACAGAGTTGAGAATATGAAAGAATTGTGTTGTTTACAATTAGTCATACACCAGTTCAGTTGAAAAATACAATACTATTGATAAAATTTTTAACTATAACAGAAAAAAAGCTACAATCTTCTATCTTGTTTTCAGCGTGAAACATCAGACGATAATTGGATCTCTTCTTTTGTATACAGGCACCCAGCTGCGACCCTCCAAAGACTTGTACAGTCGTCTTATAGAGGACTTGGCTTCATTAATGTACACAGTCCCCCTGACATCCAATCATTGTCTCATCGCTAAAGTACTCCTCACAGGCCTCTAAGCACGGTGGGCATTCTTTCTGATATCCATCTGCAAAAACAGCTAACATTTCGTCAAAGTTGTTCTCTTCCTTGACAGTACCAGTACTGATGAACGCAGGAGCTTGTGCATTTGGCATGCCGTTTACCTCAGAAGCTTCAAGTAAAAAGCTTGAGGTTGGAAACCACTTTCGAGACTGTATTTGCTTAGACTTAATATTCTTTGTTTTCTTATACTTGACATTCTTCTTAGTAACCCGGTTCTTCCTCACGTGCCAGTCCATATGTTGACCTTGTTCTTCTTGAGCCCTGAACTCAGTTCACATGTTGCGCATTGTCTTGGAAGATCAGCATACATAGACCTCATCACATACTCATTACGCACCTTAAGCTTTGCATGATTGAACTCCAGCCCTATAGTCATCATCCACTATTGGCTCTTTCCAACAGTTGATGATGATGAAACCAAAACTTTAAGCAGCATTTTGAGTGACACTCGGGGGCGGAGCCACATTGGTGCCCCCACTGAGTCCAATGTGAGTTCTTTTTCTTTCTTTCTTTTTTTGGGTCACAGAAAACTTTTAATGGTCCATCTTAGCTTTATTAATTTTACTTTTCTCCCAAAACTTATAAATATAGTATCCAATCACTTTCTATAAAATATGTTAACCTTTAATCCAACAAACTCATTATTTAAAATATAAAACTACATTATCTAAATTATTAACAAGGTCTACCAATTTATATATATCAAAACTTCTTTTTCTTTATATAATTTACATTCATTGTTAACTAAACAATAAATACTTTTGATTTATGAAATTAACTTGCAATTAACTATTTGTTTTTAACATATCACTTTAAAAAAAAAACAAATTGATTATTTTTTGATGATTACCAAGTTTATCATCAATTGAAATTAACTATAAGACATACATTTTAGTATTATATTCTTAAAAATAAAAGTTAATTACAAAAAGGGACAAGTTATAAAATTAATATGTAATCTTAATTACTTTTTTATTGGTTATCAAATATTAAGTATAAAATATTTTAATATATAAATATTTATAAAAAATCTATTTATTATATATTATGTTTTTTATTACACTCACAAATGCCCCCCCTTATTTAATTTTCTGGCTCTGTCACTAGTGACACTGCTTCTAATGGCTTGTTATTATCGGCCATTGAAATCAACTCCCTAAAAAACGGGCTAATCATAAACTTATTATTCATATCAACCATTGTTTGTGTTGCAGGAGGGAGAACAAAACCCGGTTTCCAAATAGGCAAGGCTAGGACAGTCAGAACCCTAGTGGGTTGCCCCAAAGACTGTTCAACATGGTTAGGGTTTTGAGGAGGAGCCACTGGTGGCCCTTTCTGCAGCATTTGGTGTTGTTGATTCGTTGGAATTGTGGTTATGTAGTGGTACTGAGTCTTGGACCATATGTGCAATAGCGTATCAAGTTGGTGTAGGTGATTAAAGCTCTGTAGGCTTCTTTTTCCGTAGAAGTTGCCATGCGAAGAAAACTCGCAGTCCACCCTTCCTGATGATGACAAACCAGAAGCGGATTTGATGTAGCAAGGCTTATTTTATTATTAGGGTTATTATAATCTTTTAATATTTATTTTCTTTTTAATTTGAGAAATTATCAATTTAGGGATTTTGACTCAATTAGGGATCTTGACTTTTCCTAATTTGATTCAAACCCAAATTGTTAGTTTAGGGATTGACTCAAATAGGGATTTTGACTTTCCTAATTTGACTGAAATTTCAATATGTCTTGATTACTATAAATACAGGATTTCATTATTATTTTGTTAGACATTGATTATTTGATATATTAAAGGAGTATTCAGACATATTGTTGGTTGATTGTGTGTGAGTGTGAGTGATTGTTGAGTGTTTGTTCAATTTTAGTTTGCTCTTGTTACGGGTTTCCCCATCAATTTGGTATCAGAGCCTAACATCGTTCCACAAAATTCATCCTAAATTCCATAAACCCCAAATACAATCACTGTTTGTCACTGTTCATCACCGGAGTTACTATTTATCACTGGCCACCGACGCATCACTCATCACCAAATACATCAACTTGTAGATAAGGACCTCCCCATCATTCTTCCCTTCATCACCGTCACCAAAATCCCACAGAAACCCCTTAAAACGTCAAAAAATCGTTCGTCGTTGTTACTGTTCATCACCACCGACTGGTGAGTGGTGCTCACCTCCACCACCAAGTGATAGATCGGCCCCTGCCTGTCAACTTTCCCTTGTTTGCTGACTGCTAATTCCTATCAGAAAGTCTCCAAAAATCAAAATTTAGCTTGGAAGCCACCACACAAACCACCGCAGCTTACACCACCGGTCGAAAAAGTTTCCACTGTTGCCGATCCAGCACCTGAAGGTTTGGTCGTCACCGTTCGATCGCTGAAAGTCGCCACTTGAGAGTGTTTTGGATGTTTGAGGTTAGAGACTTCTTTATCACTTTTTAAAATTGATTGATATTTTTATTAGGGGCTTTCAGGTTATTTGCCAATGAATCAAGCCTAATTTACCCACTTTGCAAAAATACACCATCGTCAAAAATTTAAAATTTGCAATTTACCCCTTTTACAGTTTAACCCCTGCATTCTCAATATTCACATGTTAGCCTGTACAGTTTCATTAAATTTCACTTTAGCCCATACACTTTCAGTCTTAAAAAAAAAAAAACCATTGCATAGTTACTTTTCTTGCCTTATTTACATTGCAGCAGCATCAGATTTATTCTATCGCTTATAGGAAATTTTAGTCTAGACTTAGCATTACTACTTAAAAAAAATGGTAGACCCAAATTCCCTGCCTGAACAACATGATTTAAATACCATAAAAAATAGGCTAAATGGATTAGAACTTAGGTTCACTCAAATTGAAGAGATAGTACATGATATTAGAGAGCAAGCTAATCGTAGGGATAACAATCTTGGGTCATCTAATAGATTTGATAAGGGTAAGGAAGTCATAGTATCTACATCTAAAAGACATCTTGAGCAAGAATATACTCATAATCCTTTGTTTGAAGATGATAGTGATGATAAAGGTAGTCATAGAAGCACCAGAAGTCATTTTAGGCATGAGTCATCTAACATTCCAAAAGGTGCCAAACCCAATGTTCCTGAGTTTGGTGGTAGGTTAGAACCCACTGCTTTCTTAGATTGGATAAATGCCATAGAAGAGTACTTTGATTGGAATGACATGATAGACACCTATCGTGTTCGTTTTGCTCGACTTAAATTAGTTGGCACTGCTAAGATTTTTTGTTAGTCTATAGAACGTAGATTTCGCCAACAACATTATCGTTTTCCTACTTAGGAAGAACTAAAAATGGACCTTACATAAAAATATATCCCTCAGTCCTATAAGAAGCAACTTTATAGGCAATTGCTTAACCTTAGGCAGGGTTCTTCTAATGTCTTTGAGTACCAATCTAAGTTTGATAGTCTTCACATTAGGTGTAACATTGAAAAGTCTAATGATGCCACCGTATCAAGATTAATTAATGGACTTAGGTTTGACATCCAACGTGTTGTTTAGTTGAGCTCCCCTGAAACTGTAGAAGATGCCTATAATAAAGCACTAGAAGCTGAACTCCATGCGAAAATTTATAATGCTAGGCAAACTTCTGTAGTGCATACTCCATCTTCTCAAATTAAGGCTTTTAACAAGACCAACTTTAATAAACAATCCTCCACTGCTAGAGCTTCTAACTCGTCAACTCCTAGTTACTCCACATTTAGTGCCTCCAATCCTAATGTAAATCCTCATTTCAACTCAAATAGGGAAAGATCAATGAATGCTTCAAACCAATCCTTTAGTTTCCCAATTGTGTGCCACAATTATCAAGGCAGAGGCCATGTTGCTGCTCGTTGTCCTAGTCATACTATGACCATAGGATATGACCCTAGTGAATCAATACATGAGGATCCTGAAGGAGAGGTCTTAGAATCATTAGAGGAGAGTGAAGATTTAGGATTAGGAGACATTCAAGAAGAGGAGTTTAATGAGCAATTGTTAGTTATGCGTTGTATCTTGTCTACTCTAGTAGTTTCTGATTCTTGGAAGAGAACTAGTATTTTTCGTACCTTAGTTCCCCTTGATAATCAGTTATGCAAACTAGTGATAGATGGAGGTAGTACCTTAAATGTCATCTCTAAGGCTGCAATTGATAGATTTAATTAACTTCACTCTAAAGCCTCACCCTAATCCTTTCCAAGTAGCTTAGGTTAATAAAACAACCCTACCTGTCACCCATAGATGTCTTATTCCTCTTAAGTTGTGTTCTTACAAAGAAAACATCTATTGTAACTTGTTACCCATGGATGTAGCTCATGTCCTCATTGGTAGACCATGGCTTTATGATCATGATGTTATAAACTATGGAAAAGAGAATACCTATGTTTTTAATCATTGTGGTAAACCTATTACCTTGATACCAGTCAAACCTAATGACAATTGTAAGGTTTCAACTAGGGTTCAAAAGGATAAGCCAACTCCAAAATCTAGATCCAATACCTTAGAGCCTAAGAAACACAACTTGAATATTTTGGGTCCAACTTATTTTATGAAAGAAAGCCAAGAGACTGGTGTTGTGTACACTTTGGTTCTAAAAGAGTAATCATCATAGTATAGTTTAGACTTTTCCCCTAAGATAGGCGAACTTTTAGAAGAGTTTAGTGATGTAGCCCCTAAGGACTTACCAAATAAGCTACCACCCATGAGGGATATTCAACATGCCATTGACTTAGTTCCAGGTTCACAACTTCCTAACCTTCCACATTATAGGATGAACCCCACTGAGAGAGCTGAGTTAAATAGACAAATAGATAGTTTGTTAGAGAAAGGTCTCATTCGTCATAGTTTTATCCCTTGTGCAGTTTTAGTGTTACTCACCCCTAAGAAAGATGGATCTTGGAGAATGTGTGTTGATAGTAGGGCCATCAACAAAATAACTATTAAGTATAGGTTTCCCATACCTAGACTTGAGGATATGTTGGATGAGTTAGCTGGTTCTAATTGGTTCTCCAAGCTAGACTTAAGGAGTGGTTATCACCAGATTAGGATTAGACCAGGTGATGAGTGAAAAACCGCTTTTAAATCCCCTAATGGATTGTATGAGTGGTTAGTTATGCCTTTTGCGTTGTCCAATGCTCCTGGTACTTTTATGAGAGTCATGAAACATATGTTACGACCCTATAAAGGAAGTTCCTTGTAGTTTATTTTGATGATATTCTCATAAATAGTAAGAGTGAGGAAAATCATTTAGACCATCTTAAGAAAATTTTCAATACCCTTAGGAATGAGAAGATGTACATCAACCTTAAGAAATGCTCTTTTATACAATCTCAAGTCCTTTTCTTAGGATTCATATTTCTTCAGAGGGTATAAAAGCTGATCCTAGTAAGGTAAAAGCTATTACATCTTGACCTACGCCTAGGACTTTGTCTGAAATTCGCAGTTTCCATGGGTTAGCTTATTTATATAGGAGATTTATTAGAGAGTTTAGCACCATTATGGCACCCATCACTGATGCATGCGAAAGGGTGAATTTATATGGACCCCTGCAGCCACTAGAGCATTTGAGCTTGTTAAATAATGTATGATTCAAGCCCCTGTTCTTAGGCATCCAAATTTTTCCAAAGTCTTTGAAGTAGCTTGTGATGCTTCAGGAGTAGGTATAGGAGGAGTCTTGAGTCAAAAGGGTCACCCTATTACTTTCTTTAGTGAGAAACTCATTGAGGCTAAACAAAGATATTCTACCTATGATAAAGAGTTCTATGCTATTGCTAGATCTATACAACATTGGCAGTATTACCTTTTGCCTAATGAATTTGTCCTTTACTCTGACCACCAAGCGTTGAAATATCTTCAATCCCAAAAGCGATTAAATGAGAGACATGTCAAGTGGTCTGAGTTCCTTCAAATATTCACCTTTGTCCTTAGACACAAGCCTAGAGAGGATAAGAAAGTAGTTGGCGCCCTTAGTAGAGTCATGTACATCCTTCAAACCATGCAAGTTGAAATTATAGGATTTGATAGGATGAAGTCTGAGTATCCCTCTTGTCCTGATTTTGGCATCATTTATAAGGAATTCTTAGATAATAACCGTAGAGATCATGTAGATTTTATCATTCGTGATGGTTACCTTTTTAAGGGTTCTCGTTTATGCATTCCTCTTATTTCTATGAAAAATTTTCTAGTTTGGAAAATGCATGCTGGAGGATTAGCTGGTCACTTAGGGAGAGATAAAACTATTGCCTTAGTTGAGGATAGGTTTTATTGGCCATCATTAAAGAGGGATGTTGCTAGGATTGCATCTCAGTGTCGTACTTGTCAACTAGCTAAGGCTAAAAAACTTAATCAAGGGTTATACACTCCCCTCCCTGTTCCTTACCTTCCTTGGAGAGATGTTAGTAGAGATTTACTTTTTGGATTACCTAAAACCACTAGGAAACATGATTCTATTTTTGTTGTGGTTGATAGGTTTTCTAAAATAGCTCATTTTATCCATTGTTCTAGGACTAGTGTTGCTTCACATATAGCTCAACTATTCTTTTAGGAGATTGTCCATCTCCATGGACTACCTGTGTCAATTGTTTCTAATAGAGATGTTAAGTTTGTTAGCTACTTTTGGAAGACACTTTGTGTGACACCCCAAATTTTAAGTAAGTTTGACTTACATGTATATTGTAAAAATATGTATTATTAACATAATGAGGCATGTATATATATATATGGAGAGGGATGAAATTAGATGAGAGATGGAAGGGTGTGAGTGAAAAGCTAAGAAAGTGTGGGGGTTTAATTGAAATACTTGTGTAATGTATATCTATAAAGCATGAGATAAGTCTAGAAAATTCATTTTTCTTCCCCCTTTCTCTTTGAACGTCCAGCACCCTCTCTCCCTCTTTTTCCCTCAATTTTTCCATGGAATCAAGAAGAGAGGAAGGAAACAAGAGGCCAAGATGTAAGAATTCACTTCTCTCTCTCTCTCTAACTCTAGCCATAACCATGCAATTGAGTGATGGTTTATTGTTTTTTGTGATAATTCATGTTAGACATATTCTGTAAATGGCTAGGAAAATATAAATTAGAGTGAATTATGGAAGAATTTAAAGATTTGATGATGTTATTGGTTGGTTGAATTGTTGTTAACCTATAAGGGATTTAATGACTTCTAAATGGACACTAATCAGTGTGTCATGACTATGACAATGGTTACCAGAGAGGAAGGAGAAGAAGAAGAGATGAACATTAAATAACTGCTTATCAAGAAACATATGAGAGCAAAATTAAGAGGCGAGACTAACCAGGTAAGTAGCTAGACCCTTCTGAGGAAACAATAGATGTTGACTTTTAATGAAATGTGTTTAATGATTGTGTTTGTGAATATATGTGAAATGTGTAGATGGAATGTAGATGGGGCCATGAATACATGGACCTTGATATGAGAATTGATTTGATTTAGGTTTATAGTGATTTATGAAATGTGTGTTTTCACACACTTTGATGAGTATGTGAGTTACATGTTGGTGTAAATTCTATGTGTGTGAGATGTAAAAATGTGAATGTGCCCTCATGTAGGTGAATTTGTTATGATATGGCTTGAATAACATTTGCCAATGAAACGACGTATGTATATGAAGAATGAAATACATGCCAAACGTTCTAGGATACTAATTCCTCATATGAGTTGGCATGACAAATGAATGTCTATGACATACCATGTGTACTAGAGTTCCATGAATGTGTATGAATGGAAAATGAATGAGACCAGTTATACATGGACATAGTTATGCAACGATATGATTGAAATACAAGAGTAATGAAAGGGTTGGCACGAGTAAAGAAGTCAATGGGGGTTCTATGTGTGTAAAAATGATGCCAATGTGTGGATGGTGTACATCCATAAGTGTATATGAGATATGTAGGCTTATTGTATTTATGAATGTATATGTGATTAATGAAAAGCCTACGTAGAACCTCAATTATGAAAGTAAACTGCAATACTGTGATGTGCAAAGGCATGCATCATTGTGTGATGTGTTATGAATTTGAAATTTCATGCCAAGCCCATGGGAATATATTGAATGTCGAATGTGAAATGTGATACCGTTAAATGCTAGCATTAAAGTGAATGAATTGTGACAAGTTGTGATTGGGTTAGAAGCTTAATATAGAGCTTCACTTATGTGATTGAAATGTGAAATGTGATAAGTGAGTGAAAGCTTAATATAGAGCTTCACTTATGTGACTGAAATGTGGAATGTGATATGTGAGTGAAAGCTTAATATAGAGCTTCACTTATGTGACTAAATGTGAAAACTGATATGTGAGTGGCATGCCACAACTTAGGATATTTGGCTCTCATAGATTGAGGGGAGGTCTGGAGCATGTGTTTCTCTAGACGAGATTCGGTAGCATGGGCCCGGTATCACCTGGATTGTCAGACTAGCCTCGAGCTATTTCAAGTGTAGGCATCTGAATGTATCCGTACTGTTACGTACTCCCATGGCTTGAGGGGAGGTCTGGACCATGTGTTTCTCTAGATGAGATTCGATAGCATGGGCCCAGTATCACCCGGATTGTCAGACTAGCCTTGAGCTATTTCATGGTTAGGCCTCTGAATGTATCTGTACTATTCTGTATCCCCATGGCTTGAAGGGAGGTCTGGACCATGTGTTTCCCTAGATGAGATTCGATAGCATGGGCCCGGTATCACCCGGATTGTCAGACTAGCCTTGAGCTATTTCATGGGTAGTCCTCTGAATGTATCTGTACTATTCTGTATCCCCATGGCTTGAAGGGAGGTCTGGACCATGTGTTTCTCTAGACGAGATTCGGTAGCATGGGCCCGGTATCACCCGGATTGTCAGACTAGCCTTGAGCTGATTCATGGGTAGGCCTATATATGGGAACTGACTGTGAAACAAAAAGTCATACCTTGATTAGAGAGCACTGTTCCTAAGTATCTGTGACTGTACTGTGGAAGCTTCCGAAATTATGTGAAATGGATATCCATATGAACAATGTAGCTAGCTTATGAAAACTCATGTGTGAATGATTTATATGTTTATGGGAGCACATGAGGATGTGATAGACTTGTGAAAAGTTTATGTGTAAATGAGATGTGTATGTAAATGGGTGTATGTGATAAGCTTTGACATGGAAAAGCCATGCTTGATTACCCATAGACAGGTATTTATGGAATTAGGAATGTGACTGGATAAGAGAGTAATTGGTCTAGGAAATGGCCAATGATACAGGGTTGGCGCAGGAGCATAATTAAATGGTGCAAGAGTGCATCTTTAACGAATCTAAAGAGATATAGGCAGAGAATTGGCATCGCTGCGCCATACCTTTCACGCTGAAGCGCTACTTGCACTGACTCAAGTAAGAGAGAATAGATAGTTGGCACATGCGTGCCCTCCCTTGGCACAGGAGCGCAAAACTGGAATTTGTAACGGATTGGAAATCAGAAACTTGGCGTCGCCGTGCCAGTTTTCTCGCATAGGGGTGCATTCCTTGAACATTGAAATCAATGTTCTGATTTTTCTTAGTAAAGCACTGGTGGCTTGTACACCAAGAAATAAACAGTACTTAGTGATTATGAAATAAGTATTGAATAGTATTCATATTCTGAAATAGTTATCGCCATTAATTGTTTTATTTTGAGTGTTACGCCAGTTTTATAATTCTAGCTGCTTACTAAGTTTCATACTCACTAGTCTGTTGTGTACCTCAGGTATTCGATCAGTAAAAGATTAAGGAAGGATTTCGGCATAACGACGATTGTGTTCCCTTGGCAAGCCCTTATACGCTGCAGTATTACTCTGTTGGATACGGGGTGTGACACTTTGGAAACTGTTTGGTACATCTCTTAAGTTCTCTTCAGCTTATCATCCTCAAATAGATGGCCAAACTGAAGTGGTTAATTGTAGCTTAGAGAACTTGCTTCGTTGTGTGGTAGGTGAAAAGTTAGGTAATTGGGATTTAGTGTTACCTATGGCTGAGTTTGCTTATAATAATGTTGTTCATAGGTCAACTGGTTAGAGTCCATTCATGATTGCTTATGGTATTGCACCCCACCGACCCATTGACCTTGTTTGCTTACCCTCTCACTACCCTTCTTCAAATTTTGCTACTGATTTTGCCACCCATATGCGTGATTTGCATGCTAAGGTTAGACAAATGATTTCCTTGAGCAATGATAAATATAGGTCTGCTGCTAATCTGCATTGTTGAGAAAAGGTTTTTAAGGAAGGTGATTATGTCATGGTTCGCCTTGATCTTTCCCGCTTTCCTAAACAAGCTAGCAAGAAATTGCACGCCTGTGCCCATGGCCCATTTAAAGTTAATCGTAGGCTTGGTTCTAATGCTTATTTACTTGATTTGTCTTTTGATTGGAGTATCAATCCAATTTTTAATGTGGCAGACTTGTTTCCTTACCAACGACATTTCAAGCCTCCAGTTGTTTTTGATGTTTCTGCAGGTTCTCCTACTGTTGTCGTACCTCGTTTGCCTCCGTTCGATCCTCCACTGAATGATGAGGTTGATCGCATTTTGGATGACCACTTTGTTACTTCTACTACTGGTGCTTTTCGTCGTTTCCTTATTCGTTGGAAGGGACGACCAGCCGATGATGATACTTGGCTTCCTGAGGATAAGCTCTGTCGCATCAATTCCCATGCTTTGGATTTTTACTTGCAGTCCCACTCATTCGGAGACGAGCCTTTCTAAGTCGGGGGGAATTGATGTAGCATGGCTTATTTTATTATTAGGGTTATTATAGTCTTTTAATGTTTATTTTATTTAATTTGGGAAATTATCAATTTAGGGATTTTGACTCAATTAGGGATCTTGACTTTTTCTAATTTGATTCAAACCCAAATTGTTAGTTTAGGGATTTTGACTCAAATAGGGATTTTGACTTTCCTAATTTGACTCAAATTCCAATATATCTTGATTAGTATAAATATAGGGTTTCATTATTATTTTATTAGACATTGATTATTTGATATATTAAAGGAATATTCAAACAGATTGTTGGTTGATTCTGTGTGAGTGTGAGTGATTGTTGAGTATTTGTTTGATTTTGGTTTGTTCTTGTTACGGGTTCTGTGTCAGGATTCATCTATTCTCTACTGCAATTGTAGTACGAAGAGCCAAGAAACCGAAATAAAAAAGGTTCTAATTGAAGTAGTTAAATCAACTCCTTTCAAATCAGAAGCAAAAGATAGAAAGTTATGAGAAAATTGGAGCTAGCTCTTTGTTATTTATATAGAGTAGGAGACAAGTTTTCTTGGAGTTGAAGCAACAGCCCAAGTGAGCGAATTCCTTGTTTGGATTGGAAATTGGATTACAGTTTAAATTCTAACGGCTAAGTGCAATCCATTTTTGGATTCTTTTTATTTAAAAAATAATTTTTTTATTATAATTAAAATTGCAATTACCATAAAAATGGTTTTTTTATTCTCTTATCCAATTTGAAGATCATTACTAAGATTAATATTTTTTGTAAATATTTTTAATTGAAATAAAATAAAATAAAATAAAATAATTAATATTCTATTGTAATAATACAATGAACGAAGAAACTAAGACGTGAGATACATGACATCGGTTGATTTTCTTTTTTAGTAAATGACTGTTATTTTGAAAAATTTGAAAATAAAATTAAGAATTAAATTCACAAGATAATACATTCTGTCAATCATTATTGTTTTTTTTTTAGAAAACTTTAGCAAATTACATCTTTAATTAGTTTTATTTTAGCATCAGTAAGATTTTTCGCATTTAAGAAATTCTTTTCTGCACACTTTATTAAAGTTTTAAGACATAACAATGTTAATTAACCAATTAAATTCAATAGATCAATCTTTAATATGATTGCAAATACAATTAAATTTAATAATTTCTTTTTTAAAAAATTTGATTAGCAAATAATTAATTTGTAACCGTAACAAAGATTCAAGAAACTGAAACAAAAAAAAAATCTCTTAAAATAGTTAAATCAATTTTTTTTAAGTCAAAAGCAAAAGATATAAAGTTTTGAGAATATTGAGAGTTAGCTATATGTTATTTATATATAGTAGGGGACAGGTTTTTGTGGAGTTGAAGCTACCGCGTGAGTAGTAGAAATTATTGTTTGGATTGGATTAGAGTTTGAATGCTAACAGTTGAATGCAATCCACTTTTGAATTGTTTTTATTTTGAAAAAAAATAATTTTTTATTATTTATTGTAATAAAAATGTAATTACCATAAAAATAGTTTTTTTGTTTTATCCTTTTTTAAAGATCATGGATGAGATTAATTTTTTAGTTTTTATAAATATTTTTAAAACGAAATAAAACAAAATAATAAATATTATCTTATAAGAGTACAATGAATGAAGAAACTAAAGATATGTGAGATACATGAGATGGATTGATTGGTAAAGTAAACTATACTATTATCGTCTTTGTCATTGAACATTAATATGGAACTTTAACGCTTGCCCTCATGGTAAATATTTGTACTTTGTCTAAGATTAGAAGAAGGCACGAAAGAAAGTAAATTATAAACTACTCCCCATATGTGGTGAATTAACTTCTATCTGGTTTTATGAGCCAGAGTGGCTCATTGGGTTGCCAAATGGAGAAAAAGCGCTTTTGTGCTACTCGTTGGATACTTTCTAGATTGCTCTAGTCGAGCTTCCTGTGCATAACACCTCAGTTCACTAATTATCGGGGTTGCTTTACTGGGGAAGGTGAGGAATTGTGTCCAAAAGATGTGGTAATAGCTAGACAAACATCCCTGAAGTTGTAACCATCTTTTTTAATGTATGCTCGGGTCATAGCATAAAAAGGGAAAGCAAGAACAGAAGAGAAGTTTACTCTTTGCGGCTACTTGTTGCAGATATTGCTGATGAATTGAGGTACTTTAAATTAAAAAGAAAAAAAAAGAAACACTAGACTAAAAAAAGACTAACAACAAAAAAGACAATATTCTTGTACTCATGTATTCCTATTAACATCTTTCCTTTCGTATAGAGACACTTGGCGTGCACATTGTGACCAACGAGAGACTCGCCCAGTCGTCTTGGCAGTTACTTAAAGTTGGGAATGCACTCTTGCTGATCTTCAAAGTTGGCAATTACCCAAAGTTGGGAAATTAATGGTCTGCCAAAACGGCTAAGAGTTCCTCAAACTCGTTCTCTTCCTCAGCATTACTAGCAGTACTGATGAAAATGCAGCAGCGCCTGCATTAGACGTACGTGCCATTTGCCCGATAGGCTGCTTTAAGTAACAGATTTGAACGTGGAAACAACTTTGGAGACTGCATATGCTTGGACTTGAACCTCATTCCAGTACATGTTGCGGATTGCCTTGGAAGATTAGCATAGTCATAGAGGGACCTTATCACAGACTTATCACACACTTTCAGTTGCAATAGCGTTCGGGTGCTGTCGCTGTCGGTGATTGAAGGTCAAGCTCTCTCAACCTGGAGGCTCCTTTTGCCGTACAAGATACCATGTGAATAGCAAGTATGGATCATGTTTAAGGATTGTTGAGGATGTTGACGATGGAGATGATGAATACCCAGAATTGATTCATCTCTTCTCTGCTCAAACAATTTTAACGAAGAGGCATTTCTAAGAAAATTGAATCAGAGATGCTACTTCAAAGAAAAATCAACATCTTTGAAATAAGAAGGAAAAGATGAAATGTTTTATGAAGATTGAGACCTCTTTTTGTGATTTGTTTATGAGTTTGTTTCAGTTACGACGCCTCCGTTTTCGCAAAAAATCGCTCAGAAGTAATTTTTGGGAATTTAATAAGAAGCTATCTAACTATTTATAAAACACATCAAATATGCCCCGGCCAATAGATTCCGCCAACTACTAAACATTATGATTTTAATTTCTTATTTACTCTTATGTTTATTTTGAAAAATACATGTGTACAATAAAATAAACTTTGGATAGTGAAATAAATATACCCTTTTTGAGTTATTTAAACATGACTTTTTATGTAATTATATATCTTACTTTTTTTTCATAATATACCCTTGATATGAAAAATCAAGAGTGGATCATTCTATGATCATACTATAGCTGTTGTCATATGCATAAAAAAGTTTCAAAATCACATAAAATAACAAAAATATAAAAAAAGAAAATAAATAATAGAAACACAATAATTAGTTACCGAGCATGTAAAAAAAAAAATCAATAAATTCATGCATGCAATGGAATTAGGCTATAAAAACTATCGTATTATTACATATATTTGATCATTACACTCAATTTAAAAAAAAAAAAGAAACTATTTTTCTCCAAATGCGGTGTGAGCAGGGCTTCCATCCCACTCCAAGTGCTTCACTACAAGAATTTTTAAAATATATGTCACTTTAAAATTTGATTAATTGCCAGTTCTTAGAAAAACAGTCAATTATATAAAAGTCAAACCCGCTTCTTTCAATACGTGCCACTTGACAATGTCCTCAAAATTACACATGTGCCATTCATATATAAATAAGCTAAAATTTCCCTCCTTCCTTAAGTCTTCTTTTTGCAGCCCTAATTTAGAAATCCCGCCCCTCTTTGCATACACCCTTGAATCCCTAATCTCTTACCTTCTGAAATCCCAAATCTCTCCACTCCAGAAGCCCTATTCTCATGGAATCTCTAACTCAACCATTCCAAAATCCTTGGACTCGTTGAATCCGTAACTTATTTTGGAAAATCTCTAAGTAACTTACCACTCCCTGCCGTCTCTGCAGCAAGCCTACGATCTGTAACTGTTCTGTCCACTGCTCCCTCATCGGCTTCAAACTCTTCTTCGCTTATCTCACCTAATCCTTCTGCATCTCGGCCAATAGCTTGCAGGTATTCCTCCGTCATTTCATCTGCTGTTTACTAGCTCCAGATTGTTCTTCATTGTTATTTATGAACATATTAACACGTTCTATATGATTGGGTGATGTTTATAAACATGTTTGGTGCTTTGGTTTTGATTTAAAGTTGGCCCGTTTCAAAGAGGAAGTTGTTGGATGTCTAAGTTTTTTTCTTTATTTCTTTTTTTTTTTAAGTTATTACTTTGAAAACTTTTTTCACCCACTTTGCCTTGGCTGTTTGCTGAGTTGTTTTGTTTCATTTCATTTGTTTTTACTCTACCTGTCTGCTTCTATATGTCTCTTTCTCTCCCCACTATCTATTATGATCTCTTCCTATTTTCAAAGGTACACGTTTTTGTTTCATCTCTGTTTCCCCTGTTTTCATGTGTTTTTAGCTGATATATATTCTGTGTAATTTCACTGTTTTCATTTCCCGCTTCTCAAAGTTTAAGTTTTTAACGAAGCTAACATATCAAGTTGACAACTTTGTTTGACTGTGACTAAGTTTAAGTTTTTAATTTCGTTTTGGGTCTGTGTATTTTGAACTTGGTTTTTATTTTTCTTTTTATGGTTTTACTACGCAATGTTTACTTAATTTTTTGTGCTCTTATTTAGTTTTGTATTTGATTCTGCTTTGACAAAACCATGCATTTATAATTTTTTCTCCACTTTCCGTTTTCACTTTTATCTATTCTCTGAAGTGGGAAATCATGTAACTCAAACTAGCTAAAAACTAGCTAAAGATATGTATGCGAGTTTTAAAATTCATCTAGGTATGGAGTAGTTATTCTCATTTGTTGATTTTTTGAACAACCAAATGGAAAATAATAAGAAACTATTCTGAGTTGAAGATAAGGTTGTGTTTGGTTGCCAAGAAATGCGAGAAAATGGATAAGAACTGATAAACTTGAATGAAATGGATGAATATTCATCTGGGTATGAGTTGGTTTTCCTTTGTTTTCACTGGAAACAAACAGGAAGTATAATTATGAAGAAATGAAGAAGCAAATATGAGACATTTTTCCTCCTTTTCCTTCTTCTCTCCCTTGGCTTTATAGGGTTTTGCCTTGCCTGTTTTGGGAGCCATTGTGCATCAAATGTGTTGGATTGGTTATAAAGTTGTAGGTTTCAATTTGCTTCTTTGATGGTAAAAACTATGACTTCAATTGAACTTATTGACGAAACTTACAACTCTCTGCATGCAAATCTTGAGTAGTAGAAATAGACAAATAGGTAGATTTTGAGTGGGAGAAGAGTGTAATATAAAGAACCCAGAAAGTGGCTTTTGCATCGTGAAGATAAAGGAAACGATAAAGACAGAGTTGTGAGTGGGAGAGAGTTGAAGTGAAGTGAATGTTTGCATGATAAAAGTGCTGGTGAAAGAAATAAAGATAGATATACTTAAAATGATCTTCTTGGTTATTTAGCATGTGGGTCATGCAAATATACACAAATATAAAAAAGTGAAGAAGCATTTAGGCCTGCAATGATTCGAGCTGATACGTCACAATTATTAGGTGGGGCGGCTTGGTGGAAATGATAAATGAATTGGCAGTGAGATATCATGATCATGATCAAATGATCAGGATTCTAGAAGCTAGCTAGCTAATTGAGCTAGCAATAGTTAGTGGAATTACTTTTTGTTAGTTTTTTTGAGATTTCCTTTTGGAGATTTTCTCAATTTCTTTATTTGGAATTGCTTTCGAAAATTTTGTTACTTTGCTTCACAAAGATTACATGTTTTCCAACTGAACTCCTTGAATCAATTTGATACGCAACTTGACGATCTATTGTCTTTTTTTTTGTTTCATTAATAAAATTTCTTTTTTAGTTTCAACAGCTATTATTACTTTTATCATATTCGTAACATGCATCTTTTTTTTTCTGGCACACATAACAAAATTCTGAAAATTTCCTCCTCCCCTTATTTATTTAATATTTGAACTAAAAATATTTATTAAATAGAGTTTTTATGTCAACTGTTTGATTAATTTTAGTACAAAAACCAAAGTCTTATGCCACATGATCATGTGCAGTCATTAAAGTATAATTAATTAATTAAGTTATTAAATCATTGTTCCCTACAATAAATTATTAAAAGGCATACCAGTGATTATTTAATGAGTGAAATCATTCTCATCATCATGCCATGAGTGATAGCTACTAAACCACCAATTACTTTCATACAGATAGCTAGCAAGTAAATTGATAGCTCATCAAGTTATTTGTTGATTCATTTTGTAACAGTTGAAGCTCTGGATCAGGCAAGATTAAAAGCAAATGTGAGAGCATATGGAGGGACAACTTTCCGGAACAAATGGCCAAGTCCTTATGCAATTGCTTCTGGGATTTTGCTTGCTCTATCATTTTTGAAGTATTTATACCATCCTTTGCGTTGGTTGGCTATTGGAGCTGTTTGTTACGACCTGCCCAATTTACTTGCTAGAATGGCCCAGAGATGTTAGAGGCTTGGCCCAGCTTCTAAAAAGCCCAGGCCCAAGCCCATCTTCTAGAATTCTCTAGCAAGATAAAATTCTATAATTATCTCTTGTATTTATCTAGATTATTTAGTAGATAATATCCTCTTGTACATATCTAGACAATGTAGTAGATAAGAATAAATTAGGACCCTTAGATGCATTAGATCTAGGCCATTCATTTGAGAGGTGGTTCACTATATAAACCCCTCCAAGTCTCATTTGTAAAGTATCCACAAATACTCACAAAGCATCCAAGCATTGTAAAGCTTTCTCATATAATACAAAGCTCTTTTGCTTAGCAATTCTTGTCTCCATCTCTTCTCTTCTTTGCCTACAGGCTCTTCGGCTCAACGGTCCTTTCTTCTCCTTGAGCGAGAAGACTAGCATCAAGGCTTACTTAGCAACTTTTGGAGTCAAGTTGCCTAAGTGCCGCACGAGCAGTTGCGCAAACCTCTAAGCTCGTGACAGCTGGTATCAGAGCCCAGTTCGAGCACAAGAGCATGGCATCCGACCTTGAAGTGACCATGGAGGAGCAAGTTCGTGGACGAGAGGAGCAACCTCTACCACGCCCACAAGGAAAACGAGGTAAGTCCAAAGCTCCATCCTCGGAGTCTTTAGAGCCTCGTGTTGCTAGCTTAGAGCAAGCGATCTCGGGGATGGACAATGCAATTGAGGGCCTCTCCGACGGTCTCGAAGGCCTAGAGACAGACTATGGAGAGATCACCCAAGCAACAAAGTCCAACATTCTTGAGTTTAGTAACGCCTATGAAAAGGAGTTACACAACCTCACACGAGAGCTCATCGGCTTACGGACCTTTGTGGAGAATGAGTTGCGAGCAATTCGTGCGGATGTGGAGGAATCTCGCACGGAATGGGAGAAGCATCAACGTGATCGTGCTAACCCATCTTACCCAAGTGGGCTAAGCACCATGCACGCGCCTACTCCCGCCACATACAATGGCACTCGCAACGCCACGGAAGTTGAAAACTTCCTATTTGGCTTGGAGCAATACTTCGAAGCCAAACGTGTCAATGATGATGCTTCAAGAATCGGCATTGCACCCACATTCTTTCGAGATGCAGCCCAATTGTGGTGGTGTCGCAAGCATGGCGACATGGGCAGAGGCATCGTCTCCCTCCGTACATGAGAGGATTTCAAGAGAGAGCTTCGGAAGCACTCCTCTCCTAGCAATGCCGAGAAGAAGGCAAGGGGTCGCCTCCGCCGATTGAAGCGAAGCGGCATGATTCGTGAGTATATCAAGGATTTCACCACCATCATCCTTGAAATCGAAGGTATGTCTGAAAATGATTCTCTCTTCTACTTCCTCGACGGACTCAGAGATTGGGTGAGGGTTGAGCTTGAGAGGCGCGGCGTGCAGAATCTTGATGATGCTATAGCCGTGGCCGAATCCCTCATTGATTACTCATCCCAATCCAAGGAGAGGAAGACCAACCAAGGGAAAGGTGGGGGAGAGCAGAATACCAAGAAGGAACATGCTCGAAAGGAAGGTGGTGCACGAAAACCATCCGGGGGAGACAAGCGTGACACACCCAACAAAGGTAAGTCCGATAACCCCAAACCTAAAAGTCCTTGCTTTATTTATGATGGTCCTCATTGGGTGCATGATTGCCCAAAGAGGAATGCTCTCAATGCCTTAGCCGCTCAACATGAGAGCGTGCAAAATGAGGAGCCTCAAGCGGAGATGGGTTCTCTCCGTACCATTAGCGCACTTGAAAGACACACGCATGTTCAAAAGGGTCTAATGTATGTGAGCGCCACAATCAATGGCAAGGATGTGCGTGCGATGCTTGATACGGGAGCCACGCACAACTTCATTTTCGAAGACGAGGCCAAATGGTTAGGCCTCAAATATGTCAACGGAGGAGGCACAATCAAGGCGATAAACTAACCCGCCAAAACAATATTGGGAGTGTCCAAGGCAACAACGGTACAACTTGGCACATGGAATGGTAAGCTTGATTTCTCCATCATCCCCATGGATGACTTTCAAGTAGTGCTTGGAATGGAATTCTTCGACCAAGTTCATGCCTTCCCCATACCATCTTCTAACTCCCTCACCATACTCGATGGGAGTCATACATGCATGGTCAAGGCAGAACGCGTAGCAAAGGTTGAAGGCAAAACGTTCTCCGCACTACAACTCAAACAGGGAACAAAGATGGATCCAAGGTCCCTTATCACCGTTCGAGAACTAAACGATGGTGAGGACGTTGCCATTGTCGAAGATCCAATGCCAAGCAAAATTCAAGCCATCCTTGAGAAATATAAGGATGTGAAGCCTCGACAATCCCCAAAGAAGTTGCCTTCACGTCAGGAAGTCAATCATCAAATTGAGTTGAAGCTCGATGCCAAGCCTCCAACCATGGCGCCTTGTTGCATGGCACCACCCAAACTTGTGGAGTTAGATAAACAACTCCAAGACTCGCTCGAGTACAAAGCAGGCAAGGCAAATGTTGTGACCAATGCCCTAAGTCGCAAGGCGAAACTCGCCACTTCGAGCATGAGTCATCCACAAAGTGTGCTTATCGACGGCATCAAACAAGGCCTAGAGCACAACCCCATAGCCAACAACAACTTATTGAAGTTGGCAAGTGAGGGGAAGAGTCCAGCGGCCTACAAGCTTACAAAGGTATGGCACGAACAAGCCGATACTACAAGAGTATGCTTGGACAAGGCCGCCAAACAGATGAAGAAGGGGGCGAACACCAAGAGACGACACCTCACATTCCAAGAAGGGGACTTAGTACTCATCAAGCTCCTACCTCGACAGTTCAAATCACTTCACAAAGTGCACAAGGGGTTGTGCGAAAATATGAAGGTCCCTTCCCAATTCTCAAGCGAGTGGGTGAAGTCTCCTACAAGATTAGATTGCCCTCTAACCTTAAGATCCATCTAGTCTTCCATGTCAGCGTCCTCAAGCCCTATCATGAGGACAAGGAAGATCCAAGCAAAAGCGAGTCCAAGAGAGCACCCATAGCCGTAGTCACCTCATTTGACAAGGACGTGCAATACATCCTTGCGGATCGAGTAATACAAAGCAGGGGAGTTCCACCACACACCGAATACTTGGTAAGGTGGAAAACTCATCCGGATAGTGAGGCAAGTTGGGAACGCGAAGACACCTTGTGGCAATTTAACAAACACATCCAATGCTACAAGGACGAGAGCGCGCCGAGGAAGTCGCGGAATTAGGTGGAGAAGGATGTTACGACCCGCCCAATTTACTTGCTAGAATGGCCTAGAGATGTTAGAGGCTTGGCCCAGCTTCTAGAAATCCCAGGCCCAAGCCCATCTTCTAGAATTCTCTAGCAAGATAAACTTCTATAATTATCTCTTGTATTTATCTAGATTATTTAGTAGATAATATCCTCTTGTACATATCTAGATAATGTAGTAGATAAGAATGAATTAGGACCTTTAGATGCATTAGATCTAGGCCATTCATTTGAGAGGTGGTTCACTATATAAACCCCTCCAAGCACTACAAGAATTTTTTTCATATTTGTCACTTTGAAATTTTTTTATTTGACAGTTTTTCTTAAAAGTGAGAAATATGAAACTAGTCTGGAAGTCAAACCTACCTATGCATCTTATTTGTCATTTTTTGTCTTTATTAGATTACATATTTATCATATTTTTATAAAAGTGTGACTAATATGTGAATATCTAATATTTTCCCTTTCCCTCTCAAATTTTCCTCTAACTTTTCATCTTCTCTTTCAAATATATGAATACAATATTTTAAATTTCAAGAAAATGAAAAAGTTAAAAATATTAAAATAATAATTAAATATTGTCAATATGAAAATAATAAATTTGAAATATTGGATTATAAAAAGTAAAATTTTAAACATGGAAATTGCATGAAATAAATAAAATTATTTTATAATCTCAAAGTGATGAAAATCACATTAGTTAAAATTTTTTATAATAATTAAGGAATTAAAAATCTCAAATAAAATTTTATTTTGAAATAATATAACATTTGTGTTTGGATAAAAACTGTTATAATTTATTTTAAAAATAAATTAAAACATTAGTGTTTCAAAATTTGTGAATATAATAGTGTAAATAAGAAAAATTATGAAATATAGGGACTTACAGAAATTTTTAGGGTTGATTTTGATAAATTTTAATAGATGTGGATTTCCTATAATTTGACAAGAGTATATAAAGAAACCTTCACAACCCTAAACGTATCCCTAATCCCTAACCCGCCTCCACTCCATTGCCGCCCCTCGCAAGCCTCCTTCGAGTGGTATTGATGACTTCATTCACCATCCACGGTACTGATGACTCCTTAAGTGCAACATCACCTACGTGAGGCATTGTTCACCTCTCCCTACGCTGAGTGGCCTTGGTTACAGCATTGAAGACATTCGTCCAAACGGTGGCATCGAGAAGTTCCGTTCTGCTCCTTACTCCAACGTAATATACACAACAACAATCTCTCACTTTCTCAATATGGTTTTTCTTTTAACCGTTTCGTTTTTGTTAATGTTTTGTTTGTTTCATTAGCAGTGCGTCAGGAAACCATCCTGATATAATCCAAGCATAGCCCATGTCTTCTTTCATTAGCAGTGCGTCAAGAAGGAAGAAAACTTGCCGAGGTATGCTACCTTGCCTTTCAGATCCAATCAAGCATGATCTCAAAATTTTTGTTTTAATGTTTTGAAAATTTTTAGGTTGCAGAAGATCGTTGGGGTTCTCTTGGTCAATTGGCTGCATCTGCAACATCTCATTCAGCTGCCCAATCCCGCGCTCATCTGCGTGTAATAAGAAATAGAAAAAGAGGGCTAACCGAGGAGAACCAAGCTACTGCAGATAAGCAAAATGAAAGAGATACTGAAAAGGTAATGGAAAGAGTAATTATTTTTTTCCCCTTAAAGTTATTGTCAATATATAGGTCGAATACTTCAATATTTTGAGTTTGAAAAACTGAGCTTTGTTTATGTTTAATACGTCAGAACACTTGGGTTTGTTCATTCTTTTGTTCTTTATTGTTTTTCTTCAGCATCTTTTATAATTGTTGATCTTTGTAGATATGGGATGCGGTTCCTAAACCCCAGGCATATAAAAGTACGCCACTCAATGAATTTTTTAATGTAAGACCTGAAATTCTTTTTACTATTAGCATGTTATGTTTTACATAATATGAAATTCTAAATTCCTTTTGATATGAAGGTGGAGGTCACCGCTTTATCTAGCTATGAAGAGAAGGAGGAGCAGTTCAAAGAGCAGGTAACCGCTAAGTAAATTTGGAAGTTTTTCAAACGTTAATTTTTATGGGTTAGGACCTTTGCTGATTTAATTTTTGAAGTTTGAGTTTTTTTTGTAGAGTTCTCTTGTCCTTTTGGTGTTTTCTTTCTGTGAGTGTTGTTTGATATGTTTATCCAGATAATCAGGCTCAAAACTTTGCATTATGGCTTCTTGGCCTAATTAAAGTCTTTTTAACTTTTTTGAAATAAATAGTTTACAATTGGTATTCACAAGCTTACAGACTGGAGATATTGAACAGGTTGCACAATTGAGGCAGCGGTTTTTCCATTCTATCTCTCCAGGGGGCCTAGCTGGTGATAGGAGGGGAGTTGTTCCTGCCTCAGGATTTTCATTTAGTGCACAACAGATATGGAAAGTTATAAAAGAAAACAAGGACCTGGATCTTCCTGCTCATAAGGTTTTCTGTTTGTCCTTTTCTTTCTTTCTTTTTTCTTTTTAAATATTTTTCCCAATTATATATGCATATGAAATTTCTTAAATAAATATATGATACTAATGTTAATCAGGTAATGGTTGCCACTGTTCGGTGTGAGGAAATCGCCAACGAGAAGCTTCGTCATTTGTCAGCTGATGAGGTTATATTTGCATCTATCTTTGTAGCAGGACTTGCTTTCTGATCAAGATATTCTTTGTCAGCCAATACTTAAGTTGATTTATTGCAGGGTTGGTTGGCACTGGAGGAAGCTGTTCAAGTGAGGCCTGTCTCAGGTTTTGGGAAAAAGCTTAGCACTGTACTAGATACATATCTTTCAGAGTAAGTTCTCGTCTATGTCTGATATGTTATTTTCTGCTTCAAATGATATGATTTAGCTCATCATGTTAAATAGATCTGCAATTTATGTGGAAGAGTTTACTTCAGGTCATCAAGTAAATTGTAGGCTACCAGTTAAAAAGGTCAAATACTTATATAAAAATCTAAATATATTTTGTCCTTATGTAAATTCATTGTATTGCTAATTGTTTTATGATGGTTGATGTTTAACTTCAACAAGTGTCTCTACTCCTTTTTATTTTATCTGGAGGTGAAGTTATGGTTTGCTGCTATTGCTGTCTCTACTAATCACGGATATTTGTGCCGACATTTTGGAGTATGTTCATTGGTCTAAGTCAGTTTGGAATCTGATTACGGTTTTGAGTACTAATTTTATTTTTCATAGGTATGACATGGAGACAATCTACTTTGATGAAGGTGTAAGAAATGCAAAAGACAATATTTGGAATCGAAAGCATTGCATGTAAGGCTCAACCTACTCATTTTATTATTTTTGTTATTGAGGGAAGTTCAATCGTCATGGATTTATGTTGAACTCATTGAGGAAATATGTAAAATTTATTGTTTCTTTCTATTTTCTGAGTCTCCTTATACAACTAGGTTTGACTTTTTACCTGTTTATATCCTTAGTTATGTTTTGCAATGGTGATTAATGATGGATAGCTTAGTTGCTTTCTTTGAATCCTTCAAATGAAAAATGGTATCAAATTTAGTCGCAAAGTGTGATGTGATCTCCCTTTTCACA
This sequence comes from Boswellia sacra, assembly GCA_013180625.2. NCBI lineage: Eukaryota > Viridiplantae > Streptophyta > Magnoliopsida > Sapindales > Burseraceae > Boswellia > Boswellia sacra. Next base: position 117,850 of record SNVD02005484.1, read on the forward strand.
CCTTGTAAGTAATGTTTTTCTATGGGTCCTAGTAATACCATTTGCCAGTTCATCTAAAGTTGTTGCATAATTACATTTACGGGGCCTAAATGAGCTTACACACTGGCATATTGGCACAATGATTACTGATTTGGCTAAAGGGAAATACATTTTATTACTCTTTGTTGATAGTTTATAACTTCGGATGTTTGGAAATTGTTCAAGAAATTGTAACCAAAGACTATCTGCAAGTTGGAAACTATATTTGTACTAACCTAATTTTGACTTATACAACTAACATATAAAAAATTTTCTTCTGAGGAACATGCAGTGTATGTTTTGTCTGATATTTCTTTTAGAAAAGGTGAACCAGTTGCTTTCTATCTAATTTGATGTATTTTCTTTGATATAACAGTTTAATGATGAAGAATTTATTTTTTAAATTGGAATTCTTTTTACTGAAAAAATATTGTGACAAAAAAATTTCTTCGTGCTAGAGATTTTCAAGAACAAATAAAGTTTGCATTGTAAATTTAGATTTTTTGTTCTTGAAAACAATCAGCGATCAATATGTTTGGACTTGTTGTACCTTGTTTCATTGCTAAAACTATTATGTGACTTTCTATTTACCATTGTGTATCTGTAGATCTGAGATATTGTACAGAGGTGTAAGTGGTAACATTTTAACTGAACGCCCGTTTTTTAGAAAGGTCAGGGAAGTCCCTTAGTTAATTGATATGGATCAATTATTTATCGTCCCATAAATTACTTAAACATTCCTATGAGCAATGAAAATTTAAGAATCATAACTACTGAGTGACCAACAAGGGAACTAGCTATTTGAACGGGCGTGGTTCTGTCTATTTTTGTTAAACTAGAGGGGGTTCAGTCTAGTTTTCCTTTAATATTGGTCTCCATGGAATTTTAGTATTTTATCTATTTATCTCATTTGGTCACAATTTCTCTTGATTTTCCCAGTTTGTGCGCCCTGCGTACGATGCCATGTTGGGTCATCTACGTTCTAAAGGATTTAATAGTTTTAAGACAAGACTGGAGCAATTGCTGGAAGAAGGGGAATGGTTTGCATCTTCTGTTCGTACTTCTATTCAATCTTGTATGCATGAGTTTGACCAAGGATGTGCTGGTAAGGAAAATTTATGTAGCTCTTCCTCATTCTTGTGTCTGCAAGAGGTAGCTGAGTATTATTCTATTTGTGAAATTTGATTTTCTGCTACCAAATTTAGTTATTGTTGCTGATAAAGGTAGTTAATTTTGCCTTGTATTCTTCCATGATTGAAACAAATTTCTAATTTTAGTTCAAAAGTTATCTGGAATGTCAAAACTGTATCTGTGGTACAAGTTATATTCTTTATTTCACTTCAACAGTGAGCTAGACAACTGTATACTTCTTTTTACAGACCTCATATCTTAGCAGCAAACCTCTCATCTATGTGTCTCTGTATTTTAAAGTTTTTACTATTTTTCTGTTTTAGCATGATTGGAGGTGTTTTTTTTAATAATAATTTTCAATTCCTCACATTGTCCCCAATCATAATATTGGACTTGTCTTGAATGTCTAAAGTTTAAATTTGGTCAATTTGCATTTGGAATAGAATTTTAACTTTCTTTCAATCATGAGTAGTATCACTGTACTCTTCTTGCCTATTCTAATTCTTTTTACTTTAGGTTCTCTTAATTTTCTCTCATTTTTGACTTTTGGCAACAAACAAACACTTCTTTTTTTATTCTTTCAACAACTCCGACAATGAGGAGTCTTCAGTGTCTATCTCTATCTATCTTTCTATCTATCTATCTATCCATGTGTATGTAAGACACTCAAGAGGAAATATTTATTCGATTGTCACAATTGTCATATGCTTATTAACTTATTGATAAGTAATGATTTACTTGCATTCAATTGAATAGCTCTATTTTTTTTCCCTTTCTCAGATGCTGCTATAAGACAGGCTAACTGGGATGCTTCAAAAGTTTAGGAAAAACTTCGCCGTGATATTGATGCACATGCGTTATCGGTTCGCAGTTCAAAGATATCTGAAATAGTAGCCAATTATGAGGTTATTTTCTTGGATAATGGACAATTTATCTCTAATTGCAGTAAATTGTAGTTTCTTGCACACACAGTTGTGTATACAATGGATCTTTATGGCTTGTCAAACTTCAGATATACATGTGGTGTCGTAGTTCTATCTATGCAAAAATGCAGCTGGATCAAAATGAAGAGATGCCTCCAATACTTTCAAAATTGCCCCTATGTGTATGCTTTTATGTTTTTTGTTGTCTGGAATATCATTTTGTCCCCAATGTTGGTGTTGTTGATGTTCTTTGCAATATTCAATTATTTTTGCTAAATATTTAGTTGTACCCAAGTGTGGCATAGTGCATCAGTAACCTTGCATAAATTTCTTGCTAATATAAGTTGGTCATACAGGCATTACTCCATTTTATATACTGGGATGCCTTACTAGACATGGAAGAGCTTGTGGATCTAAACCCAAAATGGGCCACTACACTGATGGCTCAGCACCTTCTTGTAGCTGCAGACCGATATGCACTTGAGAGACTGAAGCTGCTATGTGAGGATAAACTTTGTGAGGATGTTGCCATAAACACAGTGGCAACGACATTGGCCTTGGCAGAACAACATCATTGTTTCCAACTGAAAGCTGTTTGTCTCAAATTTATTGCATTGCCTGAAAATTTGAAAGGTATATCTATCAATTATTACATTTTTCTGATTTATGATGTCTACCAAGCTCCTAGAAAGTCATGCAGTGACATCTGTTAACAGAGAATGAAATGATTTTCCCATTTAGGTGGTTACGCATGTATATTTATATATTGAGGGAAGGGTGGTTATTGCCTTGTATTGGAGTCTTGGAGATGAACCTTTGTGCTCAGTTTTGCATGGACTATTTGTTCTAATGGCAGCTTTGATGCTGACGAGTTGGTGATATAGGATGTTAGTCTCTTCTATCTGTGTTAATTTTCTACTGTTGGAATCCTAAAACCTGTATTGACTTTACTTGAGTTCATGTGCGCTTTCTTTCCACTTTTTGTTTAATGCTTAGCTTCTTAGGTACTCTACATGACTAATAGGGTTTTGAGTTATCCATACTGTTTCCCCCTTCCTCTTCTGCACCCACACCCCACACCCCCTCCCCCCCAAAAAAAATAAAATAAAATAAAAGAAGTAAGCCGTAATAATAAAAAATATTTTTTAGAATGATTAGAATAATCATTTTATTTTCAGAGTTAATGTAATTGTTGTTGGATTTCTAACAATAGAAGTGGTCATTTGTTGCTTTCAGCTGTGATGCAAACAGATGTTGTTTGAATACTTAAAAGAAAGTTGCCCTCCTATCCTCACCTAACTACTGCAGCACGTGGCTCGAATTGGCAAGCACTCTATTATTGCTTCAGGATATGGAAATGAAACATTATTAGATCGGTAAACTAATATGTAGGTTTCTTTTCCAATTTGTGTCTTTATTTTTGCACTTTTTTAATTTCTTTTTTTTTTCTTTAGGGGAAATTAGAAATTTTCAATTTTTAGATTTTTCATATTGAAAAAGTTGGCTTTTAATTTGACTAATCCTAGGGGAGGGTCAATCAAAATTTTGTTGATGTAATTTAGGTTAATTTGATTGGGTTTGGATGATAAGTTTGAGCTTCTTGGCTTCATCTTATGACTAATGATTTTGTGTTAGAGTTTAGTTGCTTTCGAGAATGTACAGGCTTGTGTTGAACTTTATTGGCTTATATGTGTTTTATTGTGATGGGATTGCAGTATATAATAGTCATTGGTCCGTTAAAATAGGCTGAAGGTGACAGCGACTATAATTTGCCATAATTGTGGCATTTGGAGAACACTATAGGTTATTTTGAAAGCGAATATGGTGAAATGTTGAATATTAGTACGAAAAGGCAACTGGTTTGGGTTCTATGAGATTGGATGGGTTAGAGATTTGGTTCAGCAGTCCAAAGTAATTCTCATTTCTTTCTCATTTATGATTAATGCTTGTAGTTTGTTTTAATAAGTTATATATCTAAATGAATGATAGTTCTTGTGATTGATGCTTCAATTTTTAATGAATGCTTGTATTTTGAATCTATCAGATGATCCTAGTTCATTTAATAAGACTTCTGGGCATGGTGCTTCTAGCAATCTGAAGGTGAAGTTTGGACAACAGAAACTCAATTTGTAATATTAGTTCTAGTGTGGTGAGTTTGGTGTCTAATATCTGTCAACTTTTTGAACAAAGTTAGCATGAAGAATTCATTGGCTTCTGTTTGTGGTTATTGAAACTTACAGTGTAAACTTAGTTTTAACACTCACAGTCAGAGTTACTTGCTTGTGAACTACTTGCTTCTGTTTGATCCTGGTTAGCTTATTGGACATTTTGTGAAAATCAGTCCTATATTGAGCTGGATTGTAAAGGATAAAATTATGAGATTTAGCCATTATGGCTATCATGTCCTTTTGGCTGACTCAAAAAATGACTGGTCATACTTTCTTGTGTTATAATTAGTAGTCATGATATGAGTTTTATATATATATAAATACTTGGCGGTTAAAAACTGGCAAGTATATATTTTTTTAATTTTTGAAACTATTATACTTGGCGGTAAAAAACCGCCAAGTATATTTTTTTAATTTTTATGCCTATTATACTTGGCGGTCAAAAACCGCCAAGTATAATTAGATCCATATTTGACACTTTGACCGACCGCCAAATGTAGTCAAATTGATTATATTTGGCGGTGCCATTGGTGACGCTTTTAAGACCGCCAAATATGGTCATTTTTCTTGTAGTGAAGTCTCATTTGTAAAGCATCCACAAATACTCGCAAAGCATCCAAGCATTGTAAAGCTTTCTCATATAATGCAAAGCTCTTTTGCTTAGCAATTCTTGTCTTCATCTTTTCTCTTCTTTGTCTACAGGCTCTTCGGCTCAATGGTCCTTTCTTTTCCTTGAGCGAGAAGACTAGCATCAAGGCTTACTTAGCAACTTTCGGAGTCAAGTTGCCTAAGTGCCGCACGAGCAGCTGCGCAAACCTCTAAGCTCGTGACATGTTGCTGTTGGCATCTACCCTATTGCTCTTAAAGCCTTTGCGGCAATAAGGAGTTTTAGGCTTGCTATCAGCACTCTTATGCTTATAGCAGGTAAATGATTTTCCTTTTCCTTTCTCCTACTTAAATATTTATGTTTTCTATATCACCCACGAGAGATGTGACATGGTCATTTCATATTTTTGTTTAAATTTATCACTTTTTTTAATTATGAATTAATTAACTTCTTCTAAAGTATGATTTCATTATAGATTAATGTTTGATATAGGAAATAGACAAATATCTCTTATCAATGTAGGTTGTATGGAGTTAGTGGTATCAATAAGTTGTAGATAGCATTATTGTTCTAATAAACTTTAAACTTAAAAGAGCATATTAAGATTTTTATAATCTCAAGAGATGTTTGCTATGAATACTAATTTAAAATCAGCCAGATATATTTGTATTTCAACAAATTTTAAATAGAATTCATGGAAATTTTGAATTATATCATGGATACAGTAACAATAATAATAATAAATTTAATAATAAATTATTATTATTATTAGATTTTTATGAATTTAATGATAGCAATTAAAAGAAATAGATAATTTAGTTAATTGGAAACGTTAAAAATGTTAAATATGAATATAAATAAAAATAACAACTTTAATATTTAAATGAAATTAATATAAACAAGATGCATAGTTAATGTAAGAACTTGGTGAATCTAATCAACTCAAAGATGCCAACTAAGTACCAAACCTTACCATTAATATCACTCATCTTAAAGTCACTTTTTACATCATTAGTAGTATTTTATTGCATATTGTCAAAGGAATATCAAATTTTATATCATTAGTAGTAAACAAAATGGTTGATTTTTTTTTGGTTTTTTTTTTTTAAGGTTGATTTCGTAACAAACACAATATATGGCAAATCAAATTTTTATTTTGAAAACTAAGAAAAATATAATCTATATTTTTCCCTCCCATTTTAAGTTAGTGCCTTTGTTGTTGTCACCGTTTTGTTGTTGTTTTTTGCTTTCCCACTTTTTACAAATATACCTTCAGAAAGCACACAATATAATACAACAAACAACAGTAAGAACAAAATTTATTGCTCAAACTTAAAACTTGAAATCGTTCATTGGGATTCCATTTCCATATTATATCCATCCTTTCATCATGCTTGGCCCATAATTGCTTTACCTTTTAAATTTGCAATATTTATTATCTTTACCTTTTAAAAGTATACGAGCTATCTTTTACAATCATCGAATTGTGACGAATAATATTCATGAAATTTTTTTATAACTAGATTAAAATATTTATTATTAAGAGATTTATTTATAATCGTACGATATCTTTGGATCGAATTAAACTAAAATTTATACAAGAAAATGCCTAACAAATGATACATAAAAAATATTTAGACATAAATCCACATCCTAATGTTTTTCATGCAATTTCTTAATTATTTTCGAAACATTAGATTAAATGACATTATATGATTAGGAATGGATCTTTTAATTCTTAAGCGCATCCTAAGGAGAGAATAGCATCATTTCTTTTTCACAAACAACTACAAAATACTAGTCAAATAAGTCTTTTTACTTTAATTTTTATTATTAACTTTTAACTCTTTGTTATTCCTTTTGGATTCTATTAAGCCAAAATAGCTTTCTTTCTTTCACACTAAAAGCCACAATAGTTTTGTTGCTTTCACACAAAACCAACCAGTAAAGAAATGAGAGATAACGACTTCAAAAGTTGGTTAATTGCTTCACCTTTACACACACACACACCCAATGGTCACTGAGAAACTGTAGGAAAATAGAAAAATCATGTTGTAGAAATTGTTTATGGTGGAGATGTTTCCAAGAAAGTCTCTTGTTTGTTAATTGTATTGAATTTGGTGAATTATGTTTCCTTGATATATTTTTGGAATGAACTATGTTTCTATTCAATTGATGTATATGCATTGGCATTATTGTAGTTAAATGATAATGGATATAGTAAAAATGGGATGATTTTAGAGCTGAAAGTTGATGCTTTTTTGGCAATGAGGAAAAAATGGAAATGTTTTGTATAATTTGATTAAATTTATAACTAAATGGTTGGTAGTTAAGTTTTTCTGATAGGGTTATGATTTGTATAGGTTCTTATATGTGTGCGACCTCAATTGTATGGAGAAAAGTACAAATGGTCACAACAGGTGCTTGAAGCAAGAAAGTGCTCAAAGCATCACCTGGATTGGGCAACCAGAAACTCGATTTACTTTTGACCATGTTGCGTGTGAAACGGTGGACTAGGTGTGGCTAGAGACAAGAAAGCTATTAAATTCAAAGATATCATTAGTTTTCAAGTTTGCATTAACTGTCTTCCCAAAATTTGATTTTGCAGGAAATGCTTTTTAGGATGGCTGGTCTTCCAATGGTAGAGAATTGCTTGTCCGGTTACAATAGCTATATGTTTGCGTATGGTCAGGTATGTCCCTAAATTCTTGGATTATTTTAATTGTTATTTTTTTAACCCCCTTTGCTTGGTAATGTGGAGTATCCTACATCAAGATAGGGAATTTTCTTAATTCTGGGATGACATAAACATCATGGGTGGTCTATAAATGGAGACTGGTAATGAAATTTTCTTTCTTGTATCTAAAATTTGATTTGGTCTATGTAAAGATATTTGCAATCTTCTTCACTGTTGGGGTCGACAGTGTCTGAAATTATGGTATTCCGGTGTCAACCAAAACTTTTTTAAACCAAGTTCTTACAGCAATATAGTTCCTATTTTACATAAATTTGAGACAGTTAATATGTTTTTTCCTTATAAAGTAAAACAAATGCATAATTTGAAAGTAGCTAGTTTTTTTCATGCAGACAGGAAGTGGAAAGACGTATACAATGCTTGGAGACATTGAAGATTTAGAAATTAGACCAAGTCCACGTCGGGGAATGACACCACAGATATTTGAGTTCTTGTTTGTAAGGATCCAAGCTGCAAATTTTGGCATTCTTTATCTGATCTGTCTATATTTTTTGACCGTGGTTGGTATCCACTTCTCTTACATCTTTCTTATTGTTGGAAGAGGAAAGTAAAAGAGAAGAGAATTTAAAATACAATTGCAAGTGCTTTTTCTTAGAGATCTACAACGAACAAATTACAGACCTCCTTGATCCCTCCGCTACCAATTTGATGGTGAGATAAGTTCTTCGGTAGGTAAACGCCATTTGGAATGTTTTGAGTTATTTCTTATTGTGTTATTTTCTCCAATTGTAGCTAAGGGAGGATGTTAAGAAAGGAGTCTATGTGGAAAACCTCTCCGAATTTGAAGTTCAGACAGTGGTTGATATATTGAGGCTTCTAACTCAGGTTATTATCTTGGGTTGTTTTATTGTCAATGTGGAAGCAGCTGAAAGCAAATGAACCTTGCATTAAACTGTTATGTTTTGTGCTCCAGGTCCTTTAAATAGGAAAGTTACAGCTACAAATATGAATAGAGAGAGCAATCATTCCCATAGTGTTTTTACTTGTGTAATTGAGAGTAAGTGGGAAAAAGATTCCACAACTAACCTAAGGTTCGCAAGACTAAACCTAGTTAATCTTGCTGGTTATGAGGGGTAAGTTTGTGCTAGTGCTAGCTAAATTATGCATGCATCAACTTGGATCTGCATTTTTTTCTTATAATGGCCTTATTTCTACTCCTATAGGCAGAAAACTTCTGGTGCTGAGGATGAACGTTTGAAGGAAGCTGCTAACATTAACAAATCATTATCCACGCTAGCGTAAATTATCAATTAGAACATCTTTTAAAACCTCTTCATATTTTTAATGATCTCAATACGTTGTTCTCCACTAGCTAGCTGCGGTCAATATTATGGATATCTATTATTGTTTGCAGTCATGTAATTATGATTTTAGTAGATGTGGCGCATGGGAGGCCAAAACATGTCCCTTATAGGGATTCAAGGCTTTCATTTCTTCTCTAGGTTTAATCTAAGTATATCCTCAGCTTACTTTGTTTTGAGTTCATTGTTCATAATGTAACGCTTTCCACACGATGAAATGCAGGATTCTCTTGGTAGGAACTCAAAGAAAATGATAATTGCTAATGTCAGCCCTTCTGTCTAGTTAGTTCATATCATAATAAGTTTGGAAACTGACAAACTGCATTTCTATCATTTCAACTACTACACAATCCTCGAGTCAATATTAAACTTTTTGTTTTATTGCATTTTGCAGCTATGTGGTTGAAACACTGAACACCATAAAGTTTGCTCAACGAGCAAAACTTATTCAGAACAATGTAAGCTTATTTCTATGATTAGTGCAGTGTCTAATTTCCTTGAAGGCATTAATAAAAATTTTATCTAATTTATCTTCTCTCTTCATGGGATAGGTGCAGTTACTAAAGCTAAGGTTTATAGTGCTTGTATATTTTCATCTTAGCTATAAATCACATATATATTCATCAATTAAGGCATATGCAAATGATAGTGTTCTTCAAGTAAGCATTCTATCTGTGTACTACTTAGCTTGTAAATCAGATGCTTTGTTTACATTATTTATTCTGCATTGTTACATTGTTTGATTTGCTACTTTCCTTGCATTGTACTATTTGATTTGTTGACTTCCCTTTTTGATTTACTTTTATAGAGTTAAATTGCCAAAAAATCAAATTAAAATATATATATATATATATATATATATATATATATAAAATACTCGGCTGATGCAAGCAAAGGGCTGGTATCAGCCCCGTATTATATATTTATAATAATAAATACATGTCGGTTTTTAACACTCACATATTATTTAGACAACTTGTCACTTATAAACCCTCATCTTAGGCAGGCAAATAGCTTAGATATATGTTGGCTTTTACCAAGCAAGGGACTGACAAAAAGGCATCGACACAAATTTGTGGCAGTTTGACCAACCGACTCATATAGAATATACGTCAGGTCCATAAATGTCATATTGAAACCGACATGTATACATATGCATGAGGGTGAAAAACTGACATATATGAGGAATTTTCTTGTAGTGCTTGCAAACTTGGAATCACTTTTCCAAAGCTCCTTTCGAATGCTTGGAGGGCCATATAAGTCACAAAGACAAGACCTGGAGGATTGATGGAGTCGCCACTCGGCTAATGAACCATGGAAAAAATTGAGTGTCGGTAGCTGATCTCTTGCTTCTCTGGACCTAACTACCCATCACCTCTTCAAAGTTGAGTTTGGAAAGTTAGGTATGGGGTTACACCCGCTTGGACGTTAATCCAATCTCCACTAAGAGTCTACTGAGTTCTAAGTTCAAGGTCACTAATGCTCTCCTATCTTAATCCTAAGTTTTATTATGTAAACAACTGCCTTTATCTCTTTATTATAAGGGAGGTGATAACAATTTATATTCATTCATAGAAAGAGGAAGGAGAATAGATTACATTTTCGTCAAACATGGGGGAAGGGATTGATGATTACAACATTCTTTGATAATAGTAATTGCAATAAAGTAATTTAAACAATTATAACCTCAGGGCATTTCGAGTTTGACTCTCCGTCATCATATAAGGGCATTAGTAATAACAAGCACAACTAAAATAAATATTAATCTAAATGTACACTAATTATAACGTCATTAATCATTAATCAACTACACTAAACATGCATCATCATTTAAATGTCACATAATTAATCACTAAATAACTACATAATTATCTACTATTTAATGAATAATTATTTACTAATCATGCATAATTAATGACTAATTAGCTAAAAATTAGCAACTAATTATCAACTAATTAACAATGTTATTAGCTACTAAACATGCTTGATTAGACTAATCATGGCAATTACCTATTAATTAACTGAATTATGCATGGCATAATCATTTCTAATTATACCTAAACATGGCAAAACTAAACTAAAAAAATATTTAAACTAAAGAGGAGGCCCTTTAAAAACTTACCAAGCTTTGAATTTAATCAGAAGCCAAATCTTTGACTAGCGCCAACACCCCAGAATTTCTCAAAGAATGCCTAAAACATTGAGAAAATATTATACTGAAGAGGGTTTCTTAAAATATTCGGAATCCTACAAAAAGTATGTTTTTAAGCTATTTTCCAATTGAAAATCAATGCCTGTAAGGATGGAGGCGCACACCTCCAAGTTAGAGGTGTCATTAGGGTTTTCAAATGTAAAGGTGTCACCAGGGTTACTAGAAGTTAAAGACGTCACTTTTGCCCAGAGTCACGTGCCTGTAATGTTAGAGACACTAGCACTAGCTTACAGACACCAACCCTATTTCTAGGTTTTCACACCAACATTTATTGTTTGGGCTAGGGGCGTTGCCCCCACAACCTTTTGAAAGAGGCCTCTTGTCCCCTTTTAACTCCCAAGGTGACCTTACCGCGAAGGTCAATCAGCGTATGCATCAAGCAGACATAATTCATAAGGTCTCAACCACTCTCCCAACCAGCACCGCACCGGTCCTAAGCCTACTTGCCTTTCTACCCCATTTGAATGTTGAATCTCGATGTTCTTGCAAGTCAAGAAAGGCTTCTGATTGGTGTCTCTGGTTATCATCACTAGGCCTCAAAACCATAAGCAAAATTCTAATGCTTGCATGTGGGTTTTCTGATTTTTAATAAATAACGTGCTCATCCAAATGATTTAAGATTTTACACTGGCCTTCTAGAAATATGTATCTAACACCATGTAAAATTATAAATATATAATTTAATAAACATGATTTAATTAAAAAATGGTCAAGACTCGATAATGAGTCATGATCTGACTGGTTATATTTTTTATATATTCTTGATTATTATGTGTATATATATGTATATATGTATGTATTCTACTTTTAGACAAGATTAAAGTCAATTTATTAATCAACTTGGAATAATTTAAAAATCAAGTACAACATAAACATCTATGAAAATAGCATGAAGTAAAGCAAAGTTAATCTTTTGATAAAACAAAGACACAAGATGATAATATGATAAACAGTAGCTAACAATATTCATTTGAAGGGATTTTTTTTATTTTACCTCTTATGGGGGTCCATTTATTATATCTAACCTCCATTTCATTTTTATATATTTGTAACTCCTTTTTTCATGTATAAAGACATAAATGTCCTTCTAGCAAAAGAGATACAACTCTTACAAAACCATTTTACTCTTTTCCTAGCTATTGTTAAAGATTCTTCAAATTTTAAATCTCTCAGAGCATAGATTTTATCCAAGGTTGAAGAACTAAAAATAATATCCAAATTAGATTGACATTTCTTTGTTACATTTTTTTCGAAACTTATTTCAATGATTAATTACTTGAAAAAAATACAATTTTATGTATTGCAAGACATAGTCGAGCAAATTTTTTAAGCCCTATAATTTTGCATGACCAATAGTTACAATCTATTTTTGCACGACTCCACTGTGCAATCGCACAAGTATGTCATGCAAAAAAAGAAAAAAAAAAGAAAATGCACATTATCTAATTTCGTAATTTTGACAATTATTAAGGATTTCTTTGTATTTTCCTTTTCAAAAAGAGTTTAGAAATAGTTAAAATAAAAAAAGAGGTCAAATATAGTTAGTGGATGGTGTAAGGGTTACTTGCTGAAATTTTGCCTTTCTTAAAGGTAGGACCAAAATGCTCCCAACTTCTCAACTAGTAGTTCCTCCAACATTATGACGTTGAAGGGCTTAAATAATTTGTATGATCTCCTACCTTCCCTTTCCTAAAGAATGCATTCCTTGTACCTTTGTCGTTAAAGACTTAATTTGTCATTTATCTTGTTTACCTCCTAATTTTTAAGGTTATCAAAACTACACAAGTTCGATATCTCTTCAATCACTCCTTGGCTTCATTCTTCCTTCGAGAATGGACTTCCACTAAAATTCGCCAATTTCTTAATATAAAAGTGAATGTCCTCTTTTAGATCTTCATATTTCACGAATAGTATCTTATAGGGCCAAACCCCTGGACTCCATTGCACATCTTGTAAGAAGCTTCTTTGAGTGAAATTTGCTCTTTGTATTGGTCTTCCAACTCAAGCGAGAAATGCCAATGAGAGGTGAATCGGTCCAAAGGGTTCCAACGAATATAAACAATTTGGCAATTAGAATTCAAAATTGATCATGCAGTGAAGCATACAAGGTATGTGTTGGGAGAATCCATGGCTTAATATTGTCTTTGTAATCTTTGTCTTTATGATCAGTTGGGAACTTCTTTTCATTGTAATACTGCAACTAAGTTGATGTAACAACTCATGAGGGGATACAGTGAGCAAGGGTCTATCTTTGAATGAATAGTATGGCTGATTGACAATAATAAATGTGAGAGCTTTTAGCCAAGTTGTGCTAGATCTAAGGAAAGATGCTCATATTATGTGTGAATCTTATGCTTGGAAGTATATGAAGCTGTTGATGACCCTAGTTGAATGCTAAAACTCTTCATATTAATAAAGGTAAATACCATACCAGTTCTTCTCTCTGGGAAGCTATAAAACCACTTCTTTAATCTCATTTTGTTGCTTTTCTTGTGCAATTGAACCGACTTCATACCTAATTGTGCTCTTCATAAAATTTTTTATGTTCAGTTGTATATACTTTGGGATAATTATATTAGTCACTATGAAAGCAGGATATTAGCAAGGCTGCTAGGTAAGAGCAAGTCAAATTGGCAAGGCTACTAGACAACAACAAGTTTAATTAGCAAGCTAATCTCTACCAAGTTTTAGTTATTTTTGTTCTCGTTCTTCAATTATTTCACTATTTTTTCTTTCATTGCTGTCTAGTTTGTTTGGATATTTTGCCTCTTTCCTTCTCTACTGGACCAAGTGTCCCACTAGATGATAATTTGTTATTTGTTGTACTCCCCATATATATTTAATCTCATTTCTTTCTTGAGTTGAGTTTTATTCTTCCATAGCCTTCTTCATTTTTGTAAGTTGGTATTAGGGTAGCTGAAGGATCCCAGGTGCGACTTCAATCCAATTGATGCAGCGAAAGTGGTACTGGGACAAGATTTTGTGATCTATGGCTTTCAATTTGTTTTTTGGCTTTCTCACCGTTCTTGGTTCTCGGATATGCTTGAATATCATCTGAACTCAATATGTGGGCATTTTTCTTTACTGGACATAAACCTAAGAACAAAGGAAAAAAAAAGGTTAGATCGAGGGCTACCTTTTATTTGAAATGTCACTTCCTAGAGACCAAAGACAATTTCACATGAATGCTGAGGGAGGCAATCTTGTCCTCATGTTTTTAATTAAAATGTCTCTCTTTTTATTCTAGTTAAAGACCATAGTTTGCATACTAAAGGTACGCTACCCATTATGGATTCAAGTAGGAATGCCTTTCGTGCTTGATTATAGAAATTCATATTTGGTCACAATATTTTCACTAAATGTATAATTTCTACATGGTCCCTGTTTAATGCATTCATAATACAAAAGTGTTTTTGTCTTGAAGTCTCCACTTCGAATGGTTAGAGACTCACCATTTTTCCATTGAAGACAAACAACACAACAACTTTGTCCGAACAAAGCGCCCAACTTTTACTTATAGGTTGTGAACTAGTTTTGAGCTATGATAAAGTTCTATGCCTCATATATATCTCATATATACAAAACTTTATCAATATACAAGCTTTAAAGCCTTCTAGTCATTGATACAATCATATTTAGTCAATAATGGAATTTATTTATTTAGTCATATAATATTTACAAATTACAAAAATTATCCATATTCTCAGGGCATATATCTAACAATCTCACATTTGCCTTTAAAGTAGATGTGACATGTTCATAATCCCCATGCTCTTTAGGTGACCCTCAAAGGCCTTAGTGGATAGACTCTTGGCGAATAGATTAGCCAGATTTTCTATGGTAAGAGTCTCACATACATGCACATCTCCACGCTGTATGATCTCTCGTATGAGGTGGTACTTCCTTTCTATGTGTTTTCCTATTTATGGTTTATTAGTTCCTTAAAATTAGCCATTGCTCTTCTATTATCACAATAAAGTGCAATGGCTTTTGCACCATTTGGAACAAATTCCAAATCAATAAGGAACTTACGATGCCAAACAACTTACTTAGCCACTTCACAAGCTGCTACATATTCTGCCTCCATGGTAGAGTCAATAATGTAAGATTGCTTGATACCCCTTGATACTATGGCTCTACCACCCAAAATGAAAACAGATCTAGAGGTTGACTTTCTAGAGTCTAAAACTAGAGTTAGATCACTACCAAATTATACAAGCACATATTTCTTCATGGGCTAATCACACAGACCTCCCCTGGGTTTTAGCTTAATTTCATCCAGATTCACTGTTTATCACTTTTCATCATACGATACCCTTGACTTTTTCGAAATTCATCATGAACACCCCTTCTGTCAGTTTTGCCGTTAAGTGACATCACTTTTCCATCCAATTTCATTGTAAATACTAAAATACCCTTAATTTAAGTTTATAATTTAGAAAAAATGTTTTAGTGGATTCGAACCCTTACCCTTGTACTTGAAGTTGTCTTCTACGTTGCCACCATGCCAACTATTAAGTTTAAAATTTTATTTACAAAACATTTTTATTTATATGTAATATCATATTTATAAAATCTAATAAACAACACCCATGTCCCTTCTCCACCCAACGACAGTCCCTCTCTCTCCACCATATTCCGCCTCTCAAGCAAACTCTTTCCTCCTCTATCTCTACTTATAAATCATCTTATTCAACCCAAATCCAAGAAAACAAAGTCCTAATGAAATAATTAGCATATATTAAATATTAATAATCGCAAACCGATTTTAAATTTCCATAAATCAACAGGCAAAAACACCCAAAATACCAAAAGCTTAGACATTACACAGCATTTCACTACAGCTATACATCATGAAATGTAAAATCTAGTTCTCATCTCCTAGTCACCGATGAAAAAGCTGTCATACCTTAATTCGCTCGGGTCTTCAACGTGCAAACCTGGAGGAAGAGACTGCTTCAACTTGTCGGCCTTCTCTGAGTCGAACACACACAGAGTGTAAAGGTACTTGAAGCAGCAAACCTTGAACTTGACTACATCTTTGCTCCTCTTGATCTTCACAAAGCGTGCATCCTTCCTTCTGGCAGTGAGAAGGAAATCCTTGATCTCATGGATCTGCTTAGGCATTCTTGGCTAAGGCCTTTGTCTTTCTTAAGTGTTGAAACGAAGTGCACGCCTGCTTTAAATATTAATAAGTATAAATCAAGAATATAAAAATTAAATTAAGTTACAGGAGGCGAAAGAAGGAAATGGGGCCACGAAGCAGGGGGAATATATAATGGAACTGATGAGTTTGATTATTTGAAAAGTTGCAGGAGGGTGAGAGAAGATTTTAATTAGAATATATATTTATTCTTCACGCTCCCCTCCTCTAATCTCCTGTCTTCACTTCCATTTCTCCTCTCATCATTGCCATTATTTAGACGATGCCACCGCCACTCCCTAACACCGCTACCTCCTCGCTGCTACTGCTGCCATGAGTTCCATCCTCACTTCCTGGTGATGGGAAAGGTTAGGTTGAAATCGAAAAGAGTGGAGAGTGGCCTTTTCAATTTCTTTGGTTGGAGAAGTTGGAGGAGGAGAGGCTAGTGGTGGAGTGGCTAAAGGATGTGTAGCTGGTGGTCGAGCGGCTGGAGGAGGTGTGGCGGGTTCGTCGATGGTTTTTGGTGGAGGATGTAGTTGTGTTGGTCCCGAGTTCAAATCCTAACTCTTACAGCTTTTTGTTTGGTTTACTTTATATTATATTAAATGATCGTTATACCCTTCATATTGAATTTATTTACGAATATTTAGCGGTAAAACTAACAGAAGGGGTGTGTATGATGAATTTTGAAAACGTCAGGAGTACGCGGTGATGAAAAAAGGTAAACAGTGAATCTTGATGAAATTAAGCCAAAACCTAAGGGGGGTCTATGCGATTAGCCCATTTCTTTCATCCTACAAAAATAGATCAATATATGCTTTAATATAACCCAATGTTGTTTTCCAGGATTTGACTAGCATTTACCAACTACTCCCACTACATAGCAGATATCTGGCCTAGTACATCACGTTGCAAATATGAGACTCCCAATAGTGGAGACATATAAGCTTGTTTCATCTTTTCTTCCTCTTAAGGAGTCTTAGGAGATTGCTCTCGAGAAAGCTTAACTCCATGCTTGGAAAGAATCCCTTCTTAGAGTTTTGGATTGTGAACTTAGCTAGAATCTTCTCTATGTAAAAAGTCGGAGACAATGTTAGTTTCTTATTCTTCCAATCCCTTATTATAGATCCCTAGAGCATAACTAGTCCTTTCCAAATCTTTCATTTGGAATTGCTCAGCCAGCTAAACATTCACTAATGATAGTACCCATACATCATTTACAATGAGTAGAATATCATCAATGTACAAAATGAGAAACATAACCTTTTGGTCTTGTTTTCTTTTATAAACACATGGCTTATCTACATTTTGAATAAAACTATAAGTTTTGATCGTCTCATCAAATCTTATGTTCCAAGACCTTGATGCCTGCTTGAGACCATATATGGATCTTTTAAGCTTGCAAACCTTTTGCTCTTAGCCTTTTTCTATGAAATAGCATTGGCATCAATCATTACTTCTTCATACGTAGTAGGATCAGATTCATCTTCACTAGTATCTTTCGGTAATCCTATGAATCTGTCAAGTTATCTTGCAATCCTCCTACTACATCGAGGTACTATAGAAGATTGTATAACTAGATTTTATATATTTGTTCTGTCCTAGATATAGATGTCAAACCTTTAAAATTACTATTGATCAAATCAAAATTAGTTTCTTTGGACATCTCTTATAGGATAACTTTGCTTAAAGCCTTCTGATTCTTTATAAAGTCAACCTTTAATTGAATTACAGTCATACTACAAAATACTTTTGCATTAGATTAACTATAGAAGCACTATCCTCTTGCACCTTTTAAGGTTACCCAAAAATAAGTGGATAATTCTGAATAACTTACATGGATCAAACCGTACCTAAAAGAGTTCTATTCATTTTCTTTACTAATCTAAGTGTAGTGACTTGGAATAGCACTCCATTATTATCATGAGAGGTATTTTCTACCATGATCTAATTGTAGTATTTTGACATATTTACCCAAAATGTTTTCAATCTTAATCCTCTACCGTTTGAACTTTTCAAAAGTTTTAAGATTTATGATGCATTAGGTAAATATATATCCACGTATTGAGTAATCTTTTGATGAAGTACTCGTATGTGCCTCTTAACACTGAGTGGTCTACAAACATCTTTATATACCCATTCAACAAGTCTTTTAGCTCTATTTCCCTTGGCCTTGACATGGCTTGCTGGAAAACCTTCCTCACTAGGCTTAATTCATAGGTTGGATTGGGTTCAACCTCTAACAAGGTTAGTGCCCATCCTTAACCATTATTTGAATCCTTTTCATATAAGTATAGCCCAGTTAGAAATGCCAAATACAAGTTTGATTATTGTCAGACAATCTAACTCTTTCTTTATTCAATTTGGTATTCATTTATTAATTCCATTTTATTTTTATCATGTTTAAATTGTTATGTACAAGTACATAACTAATAAAATTCTTCGCTCTTTCTATTAACAACAAACTTGTTAAAAGAAACAAGAATTTTATTAACCAAGTATCCGAAATCAAAATTTCATACACAGAATATCCAAAAACTAAAATATCAAAAAAATGCAATTCTTTAATTGCATGAGTACATACCAACACTCCATGCAACTCACTTTCATATTAGAAATCATGTCCTACTCACCAAACAACAATTAAAGGTGAAAATTTGATATCTTTTGTAGTAGCCATATAAAATTCAATTTCAATACTTGGTTTAAAGAAATAAATAAATAACTTTTGGTTTCTCTCTTTTTGCATAGTATTCTTCATTCTTTGGAGTCAAATATTCACAAGAAAG
The DNA here is from genome assembly GCA_013180625.2 of Boswellia sacra. Classification (NCBI taxonomy): domain Eukaryota; kingdom Viridiplantae; phylum Streptophyta; class Magnoliopsida; order Sapindales; family Burseraceae; genus Boswellia; species Boswellia sacra. The sequence continues at coordinate 136,897 of SNVD02005484.1, forward strand.
CGAAAGTATAGTTGCTTTGTCGACCACTTATGACTTTGAGCTTGTTGTACAGTGTTAAGACTTTCTTTTTCGCTCTACATAAGCCTTTATCATCTTATAGTCGACGTAGTTAACACCATCACATGATGTACAATATCTAGTTAAAATTTCCATTTAGTACAGTTTATTCTTAGAGCATATTAATCATTTAGCATAGAAGTAATTGGATTTATTTTGTGTAAAATAATCATACACCCTTATCAATTACTATAAAAGCTTTGAATATAACTACATGATCCGTGAGATGCCAAAATGCAGATGCAGTTACCCAAAATGATCTACAATATATTCTACAGCGCTATAAACAAATAACTACCACTTTTATTTAGAAAAATGTGATAACTCTATTTGATTAGACTATAACTCTTTCTAGTTATTGTTATTTCCAAAATAACTCTAATTTCAATAATAATAATCACGATATTTTGGTCCTTAATTAATGAAATTATTCCTATAGGGAATATCTTTTCAAAAATTAAGTTGAGTGTATGACAATTGTTTCCATCAAATTCTAAAACTGCATTAAAATGAGATCTCTATAGGAGAATACACTAATGGCTTTTTTTAGCAACTTTATCCATGTAGGAGATCCTATAGACTAATCAAGACGAGGCTGATAAGTAGCCCATTCAAAAGGACTACCAACAAAGACCTTAGATTTTATTTTAATAAAACCTTCTCCCACTCAAACATTTAAAAATTTGGGATTTTAATTTAAACATGATCCATTATAACTTTTATATTCACATTTTGACTTTTAATTAATCTCATTAATTAATTTTATGATTTATGTTCTATTTATCAACTCTTTGATAAATACATAAACCATCTTATGATTTAATTATTTCAATTAATCTAATTAATTAAATAATTATGATTTATATATCCAATTAATCAAACTATTTGATTAATTACATATAAAATCTATGCATGAAAGCATGAACATGTTATATTGCATTGATGTGACATTCCTATTTCTCTACATGGCATGTGACATTTCATTATTTTATTTAACAATCAAATAAAATAATTACACTTCAAAAAGCATACGTGTGATAAAATACTTAACATGTTTTTCTAAAATATTACACTAACATTTGGATTGAGTTTTGTATCTTCTTGGCATCTCAACTGTGCTTGAATATGTCCACTAGTTCCAAGAAAATTTTCAAATTTCAGAAATATGAAAATGTGGTGTAAACAGTAAACTTTTTCAAAGCTGTCCATAAACTCTGGAGCTGTTCACAAACACCCATACAGAACTGAAACATTTCTAGATTTGCATTTTCACCCCCACAGAATGCAACTTTGATTTTATGGGCCATAAAACTCTGATTTTGTCACTATTGTAAGCTGTAAAACCACCAAACAAATTTAAAAATATGGGAGACAACCCAATAAATCAATTACACTCATATAGACCTTAGTTTCAAAAATAAACCATGTTCGAAAAGTGAAATTAGTTGGAACTAGCTTGTGTTTGGGCTTGTTAAACCCTAGGAGCCCAATACCATGAGTTTGGTTACTGTCTAGTAGCCAGTAGATGTCTTAGAAAAGTCTTTTGGACTAGACTTTGGTGATTAACCACCAAGCTAGGCCTATAGACCAATAGCCGATTACCCGCAAAGCACAAAACCACCAATGCGGGAACATTTGGGCTTAGGCACACTTGGTTGGGCTTGGAGCCCACCATAGCTCCACCAAGCCCTACCTTTTCCATGTCCTAAGCCATGATTGGGCTGAGCAGCTCATGCCATGGCAACCCTATGGCTCAAACCTTGTGCCACTAAGGCTAGAGTTTTAAAACCCTAGCTTTCCTAGGTCTTCTAATACAACAATTGAACTTAAACCTTGATTAATCACATCTTAAATATAATTTACAGCTACCATCTTTATCTTTTACAAGTCTTTTTGCGTTTTTAATCAATTAAAAACATAGATGCATGCCTTAAATTGATCAAAATCAAGTTTTGTGTTTTTAACACTTAAAAACACAAATACAACCTAATTAATTATATGTAATGTAATTATGGATGCATTTGCCCTCTCTAAACTTCTTGGAATTTTTAACAACTTAAAAACATATTAATTAGTATTTTAACAACTTAAAATACGTCCCAAGATGCTTGATGTTTTTACATGTGAATAATTCAACATTCATCTGTTTTTAACAACTTAGAATCACAAAAGAATTAATTGAACAAGCCACTTTCATTTATAACCATAAACACACATTAATCATATCTCAGTGCAACTCACGCTATCAATATGTTCTCCAACATATTTGGTGTTTTTAATCAAATTAAACACATACTTTACTGCATTTATAACAAAACATGTTATGCATTCTAAACAATTTATAATACAAACCCTAGTTGCCTATGTTATGTCCATATCATGTCCAAGCTTCTTGGTGTTTCAATACGTAAATTAACATGTTTTATGTGTCTTAATCAAATATTAAGACAACCATGCATTTTAATCAAATTAAAATAGCCAACTTGGTATTTTAACTACTTAAAATACTACTCCAAGAAGTTAGTCATTTTAACATCTAATTAAGACAACTTAAATACACTTGTTCCTTTGTTTTGAACATCCTAAAAACATAAAACAATGTAATTAAAGTCTTGCCGTGTCTTAATTTCATCAAAGTGAGACTTTCCCATTTTGTTACATCAATTAGAAAGCCTTGCGGTTTTTAACAATTAAAAACAAGCTTTGTTGTATCTTGAATGATCACAAACACTAGCCATATACGGACTTTATATTGTGTACAACTCTTGCACACACAAACACGTGGTAAACAATATTCGTTTTAAACTCTTTGGCATTTATTACAACAAATAAATATACTCAAACGCAATTAATTACAATAAAATTTACATTGTCGTGTCTTAAATTAATTTTACATACAAATTGCGTTTACACATTAATTAATCAAAGTACATAAAACACATGAATACATAAAATTACACATGGCTAAATATTAAAACCCAAGACTAAAAGAAAATCAAACAAAAGTTAATTCAATGGTTGGAATTCCACTGCTCAATAACTACATACCCAGAAGCCAAGTGTTAAAATTGAAATCCACATCCATATCAATTATCACAAAATTCATCTCATAAAAATTGTAATAAATTCAAGAAAACCCTAATGCCACATCAACTAACATGTTATAATAATTGAAAGCAAGATAAATTAAATATTTGATCGCTCTTTAGCAGAGGAACGTAGAGCTCTGTTACCAATTGAAAGATCCTAGGTGTGATTTCGATCCAATCAATGCAACAAAAGTGGCACGAGGACAGGATCTTGCAATCTTTGTCTTTCAATTTGTTTTCTTGCTTTCTCACCAATTTCGGTTCTCAAATAATCTGACTATCATCTAAACTCAATGTGTGAGCATTTTTCTTTATTGGACATAAACCTAAGCACAAAGGAATAGAGGTTAGAAGGCTGTGTGGAAGTTGAAACGTCACTTTTGAAGGACCAGAGACAGTTCCACCTGAAAGTTAAGGGAGGGAACGTTGGTTTCAATTTTTTAATTAAAATGCCTCTCATTTTATTCTAGTCTAAGACCATAGCCTATATACTGGAGGTGCACTATCCACTCAGGATTAACTTAGGAATGCATTCAGTGCTCAATTGTGGGAATTCACATTTGGCTACGATATTTCCATCGAATGGATAATTTCTACATGCCTTTTGTTCATTACATTCCATAATACACAAGTTTCTTCGTACTGAAGTCTCTACTCTAAATGGTTAAAGACTCACCATTTCTCCATTGAAGACAAACAATATAATAATCTTGTCTAAACAAAGCGTCCAACTTTTATGTATAGGTTATGAACTAGTTTTGAGCTATGATAAAGTTCTATGTCTCATATATATCTCACATATATAAAACTTTATCAATATACAAGCTCTAAAGCCTTCTTATCATTGATACAATCATATTTAGGCAAAAATAAACTTTTATTTATTTATTCACATAATATTTACAAATTATAGAAAATATCCATACTTTTAGGGCATATATCTAACAGCAGCTAGGCTAACACCATGGCCATGTCCTCTAACACCTCTAATGGAGAAAACCAATCCAACTCAACTTTCAATAAGTGAGCGATTCTTAGATGGGACTCAAAATCAGTGGATCACCTTTTGGAGGTAGTTTTAATTCATCTCTCTCTGTTAAGCTTGATAAAGATAATTATACTTTGTGGAAGTCTTTAATTTTGTCGATTATTAAGGAACATAAACTTGAAGGAATTATCCTAGGAGCTAAACTCTGTCCATCTGAATTTATCTCTATTTGATCTAACAATGAGATGCAGTTGAATCTTGAATATGATGCATAGGTCAAGATTGATAATTTTCTATTAGGGTGGATACTTAGCTCTTTAACTCCTGAAGTGGCAACTCAGGTTATTAGATATACTCCTTTAGGGCTATTTGGAAAGTTTTTGAACAGCTTATTGAAGCTAAAAATCAAGCTTAGATGTCCAATGTTAGGTATGCTCTTTAGACAACTAGGAAAGGGTCCTTAACTATATCAACATCTCTTGACTATGAACCCTTTATCAGATAAGATGATAGTGGCTGGAGAACCTATTTCAGTGAATGAACTAATTTCTTATGTAACCTTTGGGTTAGATGGTGAATATATACCAATCATTATTTAGAACAATGCCAAAGAGAACATCACCTGGCAAGAAACTTAGGCCATGTTGTTAGGCTATAAGAATAGATTGGAGAGACTAAATGCTCTATCAAATGTGAAGAATTCAAGTTTGAATCGAGCAATAGTTAATTTTATTTCAAACAGACAAGGAAACAACAAGCTTAAATAGTTCTTTCAAGGATAGTCCTCATACCAAGGGTTCAATAGACCACCCAACCAAAATCATTTTAAGAATGGTGGGGGTAAACCAAAAGGTACAAGAGTTAAGACCATTTTTAAACCGGCATGCCAAAATTGTGGCAAATATGGGCAATCTTTCGCATTCAATTTCTATAGGTTAGACTATAGGTACATAGCACATCAAAATAATAGAAATAATAACGGAGCGCAACCAGTAATTTTGATTGCAAATTCTAAAAGTGTCTTTGATGAATCTGGGTATGCTAATAATGGTGCTCCAAAACATATCACAGCTGATCCAAATTTCCTTGCAGTCAAGAGTGACTATGTAGACAAGCAAAAAATCTAAGTTGGTAATGGTGATCAGTTGCGCATTTCATAAACTACTCATTCATTTTTACCTTCTTACTCTTCCAAACATTATCTCAAGCACATATTATGTGTTCTAAAAATTGTCAAAAATCTTGTTAGTGTTTCCAAACTAACTAATGATAACAAAGTTTTCATTGAGTTTCACTCTAATTTTTTTGTTATAAAGGAAAAAGCAACTTTGTGCTATTACAGGGGACACTTAGAGATGGTCTTTATCAATTATATCATGGTTTCAAGAGTTTTTTGAATTTCATAAGAAGTCAAGCCAGGAATAAGAAGTTTGTGAAGTTTGTGAATATAAGTCATGTTTTTCCTAGGAATAAGGAGTCTATGAATATGAATCATGTTTTCTTTTCTTCTTTAGATTCTACCAGTTTGAGTCCTACACTTTATTCTTTTTTTGCCTCACTTAAAAGCATAAGGAATTGTCTAGAAATATTTGGTATTGCAGATTGGAACATCCTTTAAATAAGATCTTATCTTAGGTTTTAAAAAGTTGTAATGATAATTCTTTAATTAATGAAAATTCCTCTTTTTATGATGCATATCTATATGGTAAATCTCATTCCCTTTCTTATGCTAATTCTCTCAGCAAAACTTGCTAACTTTTAGAGCTTATGCATTTAGACATCTGGGGGCCGAGACAGTGTGCTTGAATTCTGTTTTTAAATACTACATTCACTTTATTGATGATTTTAGTAGTTGTACTTAGATATATCAACTAAAACACAAAAGTGAAGCCTTAAACACCTTCGTACAGTTCAAGAAATTAGTTGAAAACGCACTTGAAATAAAACGTGTACAAACTAATTTGGCGTTAGGGGGGTGGGGTGTGGCGCCTCGGGTGGGTGGGGTTTGTGAATTTAGACCTTTTGCAGATTTTTTGAAACAAAATGGTATAACATTTAGCCATCCATTACCTCATTCTTAAGAACAAAATGCCAAAACTTAGAGAAAACAGAGGCATATAATGGAGGTGGGATCAACTCTTTTAGCTCAAGCAAATGTGCCCTTAAAATTTTGGCTAGATGCTTTTGAAACAACTATTCATATAATTAACTTGTTTCCTACTCCTGTCTGGAACAACTTGTCTCCTTTCCTAAAATTATTTAACAAAATTCTTGATTTTAAAGGCCTTAAGATCTTTGGTTGAGCATGCGTCCGATGTCTAAGACCTTTCCAAAAAAAATTGTGTATTTTTGGGTTTTGGTAATTCTCATAAAGTGTTTAAGTGCTTAAGTAAGGTCTAGTGATAAAGTTTATAACTCTAGAAATATCATCTTTAATGTACATGAGTTCCCTTTCAAATCCAATTTTTTAAATACCAAAATTGAGTCTCATCCAATTCAAAATTTCGGTCCTTTTTTTTCTAAATTTCCCTTTTCACAGCATCAAATTCATTCTCAAAATCAATCAATGCTTGATACTTCTCATTAACATCAACTAATAATGTACTATCTCTAGTAATCCCTAAAGAAACATCTCAACAATTTCATTAATCACTTGACATATCTCATCTTGAATATGGTAATCTTACACTAGGTTCTCTATCAAATTTCATAGAAATAATATTTGCTCATCAACCAAACACTCAACTAAATTCACGGCTCTACCATCCAATGATCACCAGGTCCAAAAGAGGAATTTTTAAACCTAAAGTCTACTTGACAGCTGGATATGATTCTTCTCATGATCTTTCTCAATATGAGAAGCCTAAGATAGTTATAAAAGCTATGAAAAAGCCTTATTGGAAGAAAGCAATGAATGATGAATTTGAAGCTCTACTTGAAAAATAATACATGGACATTGGTTCCTTTTTCTACAAACTACAATGTAGCGGGTAATAGATAGGTGTATAAGTTAAAGTTAAACTTTGATAGATCTATGAACAAATGTAAAGCATAGTTGGTCGCCACGGGGTTTCATCAAAACCCTAGTATTGATCTTTCAAAAACTTTTAGCCCACTAGTCAGGTCTTAAACAATCAGAATCATCTTGATCATTATAGTTACTCAAAACTAGATTGTTAAACAACTTGACATCAATAATCCTTTCTTAGTGGTATACTAGAGGAAGATGTATATATGGCACAACTCAAGGACTATAATGATCCATAAAAACCTGATTATGTTTGCAAACTCCAGAAGGCCCTTTATGGCTTGAAACAGGCTTTTAGGGCCTTGTATGACCAATTGAAATCTATTTGCTGTAATGGGTTTTCCAGAACTCAAAATATGATTCTTCCTTCTTTGTTTTTAGCTTTAACAATAAGATTATCTTTATCTTAGTCTACGTTCATGATATTTTGGTGACAAGGAATGATTCTCAATTCATAATTCATGCAAAGATTCATTGCAGAATTGCATCAACTATTCTCTCTTAAAGACTTAGGAGATCTCCACTTTTTCTTAGGAATTGAGGTTAGAAGAGATGAGATTTGTTTGTATCTCTACTAGCCTACGTATATTACGAATCAATTGAAGAGATTAAACCTTGAACACTTGAAACGGTGCCCAGCACCTGTTGCATCTAGTAAACTACTCTTTTCTAATTATTCAGACTCTTTTCCTAATGTTACCTTATATCGCAACGTATTGAAGCTATATAATTTCTGACTTTTAAAAGGCCTGATATTGCCTACAATGTCAATAAACTTAGCCATAGGAGTGTGTAAATTAAACCCAACTTGACCCGACCCAGTTGATCAAGTTAGGTAAGTCTTCATTAGATTGTAGTAACCCAAAATTGGGCTAAAATGCATTAGGTTTTCTAAAATTCAGGTTGAAATTGTGTTTTATTGTGGCAACCCGAAGTAACTCGACTTGACATCTTAATTTTTAAAAAAATTATCTACTGGACAAATGTAACACAATGACTAGTTCATAACATATTCTTACCATTGACCTTGCCACACCAAAACATTAACATAAATAAAGCTTTAGAAACCCTAAATTCAATTTCAATCCTTCTTACTAAAATCAAAGATTCAAATTCCAAAATTGGCCTCTCCCCTACCTCCCTTATGTTCACCTAACACGCCTACTCCTTCTTTATGGCTTGCCTTTAATCTGTCATGTCTCCCCTCTTTTGAGCTTCTGTTGATAGTGGCTCCTCATGACTTGACGGTATCTTTTATGGACTTGCTTCGACCTTGTTAGAAATCTCATATTGCTCACATAGGACAATCCATACTTGTAAGTATCTTAACTTCATAAAATAGTTTGCAAAATTTCTTGTAAGATTGTTGAGCTTTTGAAGTAATTATCTTTTGTATATTGTTTGCAGATTATAGTCTTTGCTGAGTGCGTTGGCTATTATCATTTCTCTTGAATCACTCTGTTTCTATTTTAGATTTTTGATTTGTCCACTTCTAGCAACTATTGATAGAAATCTCATATTGCTTACACAAGAGAGATACGCACTTGTAAGTTCTAGCTATATTCCTTCCTATTTGTTTCTTTGCGTTGCTTGCAATAAATTTTTAGATGCTTAAGAGTAAATTTATAAAAAAAAATCTTTCTTTTCAATTTTTATTTTAAGAAAATTAAGTCAAGAAAGATACTTTTGAATTTGAAACAACTCAACTTGGATGAGATCCAAATAGATCTGAGTCAATAACAAGTTAGCAGTTATGTTGGGTTCAGTCCTTTTGTGCTTATGTTTTGTTTCTATTTTAGTCAAGAAAGATACAATACATTTGTTATGTTAGATTCTCAGTAAGCCAAAAGTTTTAATTTTCTAGTTTGTTGTTCTTTGATCTAATGATTTGAAGAGTTGGACTCTTATTATTCTCTAAAACTTGACACAAATATATTAAGATCATCTACTGCACATTTTAGTTTACATGATATTATATTTTATTGTAATTTAACTAATTATATTAATCCTAATTTTTGCCTAAAAACTTTTAATTACAACTGTTTATCAATTTGTGAAAGTAAATGAGAACAAGATTATCATGTATTGAAGTCATCATCTACAGAAATATTTATAGATCCTTGTAATTAAATATCATCAAAAGGGAAATATGTTAGACCTGTTTGGCTATTTGTGAGGCTAGCTTTACGTTTGGATGCTTTCATTAATTCCATGGCAGTGTTAGCATAGTAAAAGCTATCTAATTAATCAAATTCATTGAGTTGGTTATGAAAAAGACCTCTACTAATATCTTTAGTTAATGTATTACAAATGTATATATGCTTAATGTAAAGAATAATACAGAAAAAGTAAAACTGCAAAATAAATTATTTGAAAATTGATGTCGATTTCTCTCTCATTCTTTTTAACTGCTTGGAATTTGTTTGATAAATGCCTTAAAAGTGATGGATATTTTTTGTAAATTTGTAGAACCATTATTAATAAATAAAGTTATTATTTATTTTATCCAAATATTATTGTATCAATGACTAAAGACTCTACAGGTTATCCAATGATAAAAATTATATGTATATCAGATATAGAATTTTATCATAGCTAAAAACCAGTTTACAACCTATAAACAACAGCTAGACACTTTATTTAGACAACATTGTTGTGTTGTTTTTTTTGAATTGGGAAATGGTGAATCTCCAAGCATTTGAAGTGGAGACTTCAAGACAAAGACACTTGTGCATTATGAATGTATTGAATACGACCATGTAAAATTATATTATTTGGTGGAAATACCACGATCGATTATAAATTGCCATAACCAAGCATTAAAGACATTCTTACCTTAATCCTAAGTACAGACTTTAGGACAAAGACACTTGTGCATTATGAATGCATTGAATATTGCCACGCAGAATTATATTATTTGGTGGAAATACCGTGATCGATTATAAATTGCCATAACCGAGCATTAAAGGTTAATCCTAAGTAGGTAGTGTACCTCTAGTATGCAAGCTAGTCTTTGATTAGAATAAAAAGTAAGATCTGGATCTAGGTCAATACCTTGGCTAGTTGGGATTGTAAGATCTGTATATTAGTAGTTACTATATCATGGATATAGAATTCATGACTCATAAAGTATTGCAGAATACCACCTTGATGGTTTTATAAGGTTTTAAGTGATTGAATATTGGCCAGGTTTTTAATTAAAGGTTCTTCATTAAATTAAGATTTATTGAAATAAATCTTCAATGACTTAAATGGTATAAAACTGTTATTAAGGGTTTAAGATGTAATTGGAGGGTTAAAATGATAAGTAACTGATTAAATCATCTGAACATGAGAATAAAAATTAGAAGTAATTATTTAATTTAATTGAGATTCTGTTGAGAATAAAATTTTATATGTTAAATTAAATATGTTAAACTTCTGAATGGGCTTAAATATTTAATTGAAAGAGTTTAATTAAATAAATAAGCTAATGGGCTTGATATTTAATTAATAAGATTAAATAAATAAGTTATTGGGCTATAGATATATTGTGGCTATAGATCTATTGTGCTTTTTAGGTGTATTATTTAATTAATATGATTAATTAATTAAGAGTTTAATTTAGAATTAAAGAGGCATTATAGATATCAGAGTTGGACTCAAATATATAAAAGTCTAATTAGATTTATATTGGGTTTGTAGAAACCTAATTAAGTTACAGGACCAATTAGATATATATTATGGATCAAAATAATCCTAATTAAACTAGAAGTCCAAAATTATAGTTTAACAAATAAACAAGGGAGGTATATAAACAATTAGAGTTTCAATTAAAACCCACAGAGATCAATAGACCAAAAATGTGAGAGACTTTCCCTACCTTGGAATTTGTGACAACCTTAGGCTTCCTACCCTAAGCGAACGTAGAACACCACAAGGTAGCCTTGGGATAACATTTGAGCTGGCTAGGCCTCCTAACTTTTTTATTTTGTATTCTTATTTTAAATATTTAGACAAGATACTCCCAGAAGTGTTGTTTAGTTGATCTTCAGCTGTCCTTAGGAATCAAAATGGCAAGAAAGCACAAAAATTTTGAAAGCGTATATTCGCTAGATCCTAGTCCCAGAGTTGTTTTTGTTGCATTGATCTGATCAAATCTAAGTCTAGGATCCCACAAAATTAAGGTGGGAAAATGACGGGAGCTAGGAAGAAGATGCATGTGTTGGTTAATTAAAAACAAAAAAGGGAAAAAGAGAAATTGGAAATTGTGGTCAATGAGAAGTGAAATTGTATATAAGTAGTTAATGTGTAGTAAATGCAAAATTAATATAATTAACTTTTTGTTAAATACTTTATTCATTGTTGAAAGATAGTTGTTAATATGAACTTTAATGCTTTGAACATTTAGTTAACATACCAAATATATCAATTGAATTGTTTTTTTTATTAGTAAATGATTTGTAAAAATATTTTCATAAATATGTTCTTCATTAGTTGCTAGTCACTCTTGATATATATATATATATAAGGTATAACTTGTTGGTGTCGAGTGTTGTTGTCGAGACTTTGTTGAGTGTCGAGTTGTTGTTGTGTCGCTATTGTCGCTTGACGAGATAATGTCGAGTTGTCAAAATCATGTCGTGTGTCGACCTTATATGCGTATCGAGCTTTTATGCGTGTCGAGCTTGTATGCGTATCGAGCATGTATGCATCGCGTGTCGCGATTGTCGAGTGTTGAGTGTTGACTGTCGAGATTGTGCAGAGAATATTTGTGACGAGACTGTTGTGTCAAACTTGTTGTCTGTCAAGTATCAAATGTCGAGTATCAAGTGTTGTGTGTCGAGCACTTGTGCCAAGAATGCTGATGACGAGATATTTTGGTGACAACATGCATGTGCCATGCGCATGTTATGTTTTGATCAACTTTTGATGAAACAAGAGTATTATTTTAATTATTATTTTACTGTTTCTAGAATTATATTTCCGGAAGTATTTGATTTATAATAAATATCTCCTAAGATTAGGATATCTTGTATCCTAATTAGAATAGAGAATATTTATCCTAATCTCTTTACGAATTTAATTAGATCACTTTCTATTTTATTTCTCCTAATCCTAATGTATTTTTTATTGAGATCTTTTCAGGATTTTTAGGAGATTTCATCCAGACCTCCCACTATATATATACTAAGTTATTTTTACATAATTGGTGGTGCGGAAAATACACATTGGTTGGGAGTGTTCTTTGTTTCGGCATTCCAAGATTTGAGAGAAGAGCTTCAACACAAATTGGAATGTTTTCTTTGATTTGATTCTTTGAAGTCTTTGATTCATCTATGAGTGGTAGAAATCGTATATGAGTTGTTGATTAAGTCTGTGTGAGTTAGTAGAAACTTGGGATAACTTGCGGGTTGAGTGTTTATGTAATTCAACGTCAGACATTGGTTGTTATGTATAACTTAACAGCGTGTTGTTAAGTTATCTATGACAGAGAGTGAGCAGTGTCACTAGAGTTTAAGATCTTTGCAAAGATTTGTTTTATAAAGATTAGGTCAACGTGTGAGGGTGAGTCAACACTATAAAAGGTCCTAAAGATTGTACAAACAAGAACTTAGTGAATTGCAACTCTATAGCTGTCCGTGGATGTAGGTTTTATAACCGAACCACGTAAAAATCCTCTTGTGCAGATTTAGATTACAGTTTACTGTTATATTTCTTATAATTGCAGACTTTCAGAACTTTCATAACTAATTTTTGTATTGGATAAATGTTATATTTTTATTAATTTATTAATTGTTTCTGTAAATTATAATTTAACTTTCAAAGCTTTTATGGGTATGATAATTTCTAATTCATAATTATCTAATCTTGCTACTTAATATCTATTATTCTATAGCAAAGTAGCTTTGGTTCTTGAAAATTTGACTAAACTTTTCAAGTAGGAAAATTGCTTTGATGCCCTGAGCTTTGGGTTAACTTAAATTTATAAAATTAATACACTAATATATATGGTTTTGGTCACTTTTTTCCAAGTATTATAACTTTTGAATATGCTACTCCCACTCCCACCCAAGACACCCCTTAAGAAGTGAGTAGTGAAACTAATACCCTAAAAAATAAGAGAAAAAAGTGTCAAGTATCCCGTGTATGAGTTCATTATAAAAAAATTAGAGGAGATAAGTGTGTTTGTACCTATTGTGAGAGGTGCTTTCTTTGTGATAGTAAGAAGCACTAACTAAAACATTACAGAATCATTTAGATAGATGTTCCAAATATATTTGAGTGAGAAACAAGCAGACAAGGATGTGAAATAAACGATTCTTTCTTTTGGTAAAAAAAAAATAAAAATTAGAAAGTGGGACTGCAAGTAACCTTATAGGTATAGGATTTGATAAGGAGGCAATTAGGAGAGCAGTTGTGGAGATGACAATTACAGATGAGTTACCTTAAATTTTTGGAGAATAAAGTGCTTAGGCATCTAATGTAAGTTGCGTGTCTAAAGTTTGAATGTCCCTCAAGAACAACAGTAGCAAGGGACACTTTTTCTTTGTTTTTGGGTGGGAAAGAAAATTTGAAGTATTTCAAAGCAAGCAATGTTAGGATGTTACTCACTATAGATTTTTGGACTTCAATACAGATTTGAATTATATAGTTATTACTGCACATTTCATTGATGATAATTGAAGGTTGCACAAATGGATTTTGAGTTTCTCTCAAATTGTGAATCATAGAGGGGAAGCTATTGGGAAGCAAATTGAGTTGTACTTGCTTAAGTAGGAATTGGAGAATATCTTTACAATCGCAATGGATAATGCTAGTGCAAATGAAGTGGCAATCAATTACACGAAGAAAAAGGTGTAAGGTTGGGAAGAAAGTGGGCTTTTCTTAATGGAGATTACATGCATGGTCATTATCGTACCCATATTGTGAATCTGATTATTGGTAAGTGTTTAAAAGATCTTTATAAGTCAACTGCTAGTATTTGTAATAATTTGTGTTATGTTCGATAGTCTCCTGCAAGATTACAAAGATTTATGTCTTTTGTTGAGCATGAAAAAATTTAATACAAAGGAAATTTAGTAATGAATGTCCCCACTAGATGGAATGCTACATATTTGATTTGGAGAGTGCTTTATAATTCCAAAAAGCACCAATCATTTGAAGGAAGAGGATAGGCATTATAAGCTTTACTTTGCAGAGGACAACAAGTTAGGACCACCAAAGGGAGAGGGTTTGGATCAAGGTAGACTGTTTGTTTGTTTTCACAAAATTTTTATTATGTAACTCTGAAGTTCGACGCTTCTTTAACTGCGACATTAAATATTGCATTTAATGGGATACGAAAAATTCATAGTCAATTGATTGAGTTGAAAGAATAGAAGAGTAGTGTTTTGTGTGTATGGCAAGAAATATGAAAAAGAAATCTGACAGGTACTTTGGTCTTTTGATAAATTTGATAAGAAGTTGCTTATTGTAGTTATACTTGGTCCAAGATTCAAAGTACGGTATTTTGATTTTACTTAGAATAGTTTTTGGGGTGCAGCTAAGACAAAGGAAAGTATAATGTTGTTTAAGACATTGTTGTTGAAGCTATATGACATTTATAAGCCTTTTGTAGATGTGTCTTCATAAATGGCAAGGATTGAAGTGCCAAAGCCCCCTGTTAGTCATATCCTAACCAGATTAATGAGTGGTGAAGTTCAGGTGATTGCAAAGGGATGAGTAGATTCAGCTGTAAAGTTTATGGATAATCTAACCAAGTCGAGAACATCAAATGAGGTGAATACTTATTTGAGCAATACAAATTTGGTGGGACAAAATGAGTATTTTAATATTTTGGGTTGATGGAAACTAAATAATGGCAACTTTCTTTTGTTATCACATATAGAAAAAGATGTTCTTGCTATTCTGGTCTACTGGAGGGTGGGTTCTTGATCGATTTAAGAATTCATTACTCTTAAAAAGGTTGAGTCCTTAATATGCTCTCAAAATTGGATAACCTCTACATTGATTGATAAAGTTTTCCTAACTATGAAGACAATAGAAGATTCTACTTGGGATTTTGTGCACGACAAGAATTTTTTCAATATTTATCAATTTGTAAATTTTTTAGTTGATGGTTTTTTAAATAAGTGAGAAATATAATTTGGTTCAGAAAATCAACCACCCATTTTGATATTATTTCTCACTTTCAATAACTTCATTTATCATTTTTAAAATAAATGACATGCATGTACATTAGGCAAAAAAAAAATTCCTATTCTATTTTCTCTCATTCACTTTTGTATTTCCCTCCTATCTTTTCACCTTTTTTTGCTTCAACTTTTACCCTAGCTGCCAAAGCTTTCTTACTTCCTCACTGACTCATCATTTACTCACATCGATTTCTTCTCAAATCCCTTATATTTTTTGACGTTTCTTCTCAAATCAAATTCATTGTAGCAAAAATCAGTCGCTTTTGTCTCAAATCGGCCATTGAAATCAGTTTCACTTTCTTCTCAGATCGATGTGAAGTCAATTGCTTGGGTTTTTGATATAAGGTATGGTTCACTTTCTTCTCAAGCGGTCCAATGACCAGGGCTTTCAATTTATGGTATGTGTGCTTGGTCATCGCTAAACCTGAATAGTGTTTTCTTGTCTTTGGGTCATTGGTTTTGAAATGGTGTTACAAAGAAAACACACAATTAATTAATATTTGCTTTACATATGTTCAGTAAAATCGATCTTACGAAGGAGCTTAAGTTTAATTACACTAGCCTTGATTGCTTTTTTGCATAGTGGGTAAGCTTTAAATCTATTTTTATTTTGGCTCGTATGGTTAATCTTTCCCAAGTTAAGGCTTCAATTTTGCTTTGAATGTGATTCGATACTTCCTCACTTCCCAGTTTGAAGTAGAAACCTTTAAGCATAGCAAAACAAAATTTGACTTTAAGCTTTACTAATTTGGCTATTTGGGAGTTAAAAGCTGTAATAGCATAAAAAACTCTAATAATTTTCGGTGAAATTTCTTGAAATTAAATGGTCTTTGCTAGAGATCATCTTCTTGTTGTTGTGTGATGTTGGTTTATTGATATAGTATGCTGCTTGTATGTTTCAGATCCTAAAAGTCTCTTTATTTATTTATTGTTTGAACAACTTTGTTACGTATTTGGCCCTTTTTATTTTTAATTTATGCATTTGATAATTTAGTTCATAATAATTGATGGGTTTCTATTATATATATATACGTATTTTAGATTAGAAGGCTTTTAGAGTATTATTGAGATGCTAAGAAGGTATATATGATGATTTTGCAGTGTGAATTTGTTGAATATATGAAGTCTCTTCATTATTGAAATGAAGATTTATGTGGATAGTTTTTTGATTTAATTGATCTCCATGGAACTAGGATTGAATCTGTTACTATATCATCCTTGCTTTTGACTTTGTCAAGGTTTTGCAATATTGGATTTCTTTTAGTAAGTTTTGCTCTTTCTTTGCGAGATTTAACCATTGGAGATTTTATCAAGTCCTGGTTTGAAGAATTAATTATTATATATTTGTTTTTGATTGTTTAATTGTATCTCCTAATTATTTTTAATTTAGATTATTTTATTCCATATCGAGAACTAGAGATATGATAAGCAACACCTAGCCTTTCAAACAATCACCAATTTTGAATGCCAGGGCCTTTATCGCCTCTAAATCATGCCCCATCAGCCCTTAAAATTTATCTTTAATTTCTCTCTTGTTTTGAATTTCACTACTTAGCTTAACTCAATCCGTTGCAGAAAATTGTGAAATTATAAATTGTACTCTAGTGATGAATATGGAATGTTACTAGATGATGTTTAGTTAGAGACGGTGGGCATTTGTAGGTACTTGGTGTTTAATAAAATGGAAGCTAATGAAATCCATACCTCTTTAAGTTTTCTTGTTTAAAGAAAGTTAGAGATATGTATCTTATAAGACACTGGAGTAGTACTACAAGAGTTGAAATCTAAAATATATTTTTAACTTTCTTCAACCTGATACAACACGTGCTTATGTTTATTAAGCTATTTTTCTTTCTTTTACTTTGTTTTGTCACCTTATGAAACAACACATGCATGCTTAGGATCAGCTTCCACTGGACTCGCTTCCCTCGCCAAGCCTACCTCTTTTTCTCACTTCTCATTTCTTCACAAACTTAGCCTCTCCAGGTTTCTTTAATTAATTAATCAATTTATTTTTTAATATCGTTTTTTCTAATGTTATTGTTTAGTTGTGAGCATTGAAAGTATCCTAGAAGCTTTGAATAGCATTTCTTATATGGGATTTTCTTTAGGCTTTCTCAGGAGCTTTTTGGGGCCCTGTCTTTGATGCCGTTGCATAGTGTTATTGCTTCTGCCTTGTTTACTTAATTCATTGTAATCTTTGAGCAACCAAAATTGGGATTGTCTATCAAAAGGTACTTTTCTTTTTTAAAATATTTAATGGCAATTATATATTTCGTTTGAAAGAGTAAAAGGTTATTTTAATTCCGTGCATTTTTTAGCTATTAGAAAAAAAAAATTATAGAAGCTGGATTCTTTTAACGTGTATAGAATTGGTGACTTGGTCTATTTCTAAAGACTAAGAATCAACAAATTTTTAATCTTTCTTTGCCCAGTTATAGTGTAGTTGAGTTCGATTACTTTGTTTTCTCTAGCTCCATTAATTAAGAGAGGCTTATGTCACGCCCCGTGCGACATACGAACGGTTTCATGCCAAGATTGCTTAGAAGAACACCAAGGGATGAGATTTCGGGGCAAGTGTTATAGTGATTTGGGATCTTTGTGTCAAGAGGATTCCAATGGCGTGATGAATAGGCGTGGTGTTCCAGAAGCTTCTAGAAGGTTTCGCAACGTTTCAGAACATTTCAGAAAGATCTAGAAGAATTCGGAAGCCATGAGATGCATGCAGAAGGCCCTTGAAGACTCTAGAAGGCTGCAGAAGAGCGTGGAAGACAACGGAAGGTTCTAGAAGCTTACAAGGCCTAGCCCATTCTCTAGAATTCTCTAGCAAGCCAAGTTGCTAGAACCTCCCTTGTAAATATCCAATATATTTTTAGAATGCGCCATGTAAATATCTAGATACTTTTGTAGAAAGATCTAGAGAGTAAATAACGGTCGTCGAATGAATTAAATCTTGGCTGTCCATTTGGGAGGTGGTTTACTATAAATACCCCTCTAAAGCTCATTTGTAAGGCATCTAAGAAAACTTGTACCCAAACCATTGTAAAATAGTTGTTGTGTAATAAAGGCCTTCTTACTTAGCAACTCAAGTAGCCATCTTCCATCACTTCTCTTCTTGCCAAAAATCTCTTTAGCTCGACGGTCCTATCTTCTCATTGAGCGGGAAGGCTAACAACTAGGCTTACTTAGCAACTTTTGGGTTCGAGTTGTCTAAGTGCCGCACGAGCGTGCTACAGAATCTTTAAGCTCATGACAATTGGTATTAGAGTAATGTTCGAGGACATGAGCAACATGGCATCTGACATTGAAGTGACTATGGAAGAGCTAGTTTGTGGATGAGAGGAGCAACCTCAACCACAACCACGCCCACAAGACAAGCGTGGTAAGTCTGAAGCTCCACCCGCGGAAGCCTTGGAGCCTCGTGTTACTAGCACAGAGCAAGCTATCTCAGGGATGGACAATATTATTGAGGGCCTCTTTGACCATCTCGATGGCCTAGAGACGGACTATGGGGAGATCGCTCAGGCCACAAAGTCCAGCATTCTCGAGTTTAGCAAGTCTTACAAAGAGGAGCTTCACAACCTTACATGAGAACTCCACAGCTTGCGGACCTTTGTGGAGCATGAATTACGGGCCATCCATGCTGAAGTAAAGGAAACTCGCACACAATGGGAGAGGCATCATTGCGATCGAGCTAGTCCATCCTCTACAAGTGCTAGTGCGCTAAACACCACACAAGTGCCTACTCCCGCCACATACCATGGCACTCCCAATGCCACCGAGGTCGAGAACTTCTTGTTTGACCTTGAGCAATACTTCGAGGCCAAGGATGTCTATGATGATGCTTCAAGAATCTACATTGCACCCATATTCCTACAGGATGCAGACCAATTGTGGTGTCATTGAAAGCATGGCGATGCGGGCAAGGGCATTTGTTCTCTCCGTACATGGGAGGACTTTAAAAGGGAGCTTCGGAAGCACTTCTCCCCAAGCAATGTCGAAAAGGAGGCAAGGGGCCGTCTCCATCATCTAAAGCAAAGCGGCACCATTCGAGACTATATCAAGGAATTCACCGCTATCATCCTAGAGATCGAGGAGATGTCCGACAAGGACTCCCTCTTCCACTTCCTTGATGGGCTAAAGGATTGGGTAAGGGTTGAGCTTGAGAGGTGCGGTGTCCAAAACCTCGATGAAGCCATAGCCGCAGTCGAGTCTCTCACAGATTACACGTCCCAATCCAAGGACCGAAAGTCTAACCATGGTAAAGGTGGGGGAGAGTGGAGCACCAAAAAGGACCACGATCGAAAAGGAAGGTGGTGCATGTAAATCATTCAGAGGGGATAAGCACGACAAATCTAGTAAAGGTAAGTCCGACGCCCCTAAGCCTAAGAGCCCTTGTTTTATTTGTGATGGCCTTCATTGGGTGTGAGATTGCCCAAAGAGGAAAATGCCTTAGTGGTTCAATACGAGGGCTTACATGGTTATGAGCCACAAGCGGAGATGGGTTCTCTTCGCATATTTGGTGCACTCAAGAGACCCACACATGCCAAGAAGGGTCTCATGTATGTAAGCGCCACCATCAATGGCAAAAATGTGCGGGCGATGCTTGATATGGGAGCCACACATAACTTCATTTCTATGGAAGAGGCCAAATGATTAGGCTTCAAATATACCAATGGAGGAGGCACTATCAAGGTGGTAAACTCACCCGTCAAAGCCATAGTGGGAGTGTCCAAGGAAACATCGGTACAACTTGGTGAATGGAAAGGGAATCTTGATTTCTTCATCGTCCCCATGGATGACTTCTAAGTAGTGTTGGGCATGGAGATCTTCGACCAAGTCCATGCTTTCCCCATACAAGCATCTAATTCCCTTAACATTCTTGATGGGAGCCAATCATGCATGGTCATGGTAGAATATGCAGCCAAAGTCAAGAACAAAATGCTATCTGCACTATAATTCAAACGAGGAATGAAGAAGGATCCGAGTTTCCTTCCCACCGTTTAGGAACAAAACGATTGAAAGGACATTGCCATTTCCAAGGACCCATTGCCAAGACAAGTCCAAGCCGTCCTTAACAAGTACAAGGTTGTTATGCCCCAAGAGCTGCCAAAGAGACTACCACCAAGACGATAGGCTCACCACCAAATCAAGTTTGAGCACGATGCCAAGCCTCCATCCATAGCACCTTATCGTATGACGCCACCCAAGCTCGCAGAGCCAAAGAAGGCAACCAATAGGCCATACAAGCACGCGAAGGGGAAGCGTCAACATGGAGGTAAGACCACTCACCCCGCAACCAGTGATACATCCTCAAAAACACGACGAGGGCGTCACGAAATTAGGTGGGGGAGGATATCATGCCCCACGCGACATGCGAACGGTTTCATGCCAAAGCTTGCTCGGAAGAATACCAAAGGATAGGATTTTAGGGCAAGTGTTATAGTGATTTAGAATCCTAGTGTCAAGAGGATTCCAATGGCGTGATGAATAGGCGTGGTGTTCCAAAAGCTTCTAGAAGGTTTTGCAACATTCCGAAACATTCCGGAAAGATCTAGAAGAATTTGAAAGCCATGAGATGCATGCGGAAGGCCCGAGAAGACTCTAGAAGACTCCAAAAGGTTGCGAAAGAGCGTGGAAGACTACGAAAGGTTCTAGAAGCTTGTAAGGCCTAGCCCATTTTCTAGAATTTTCTAGCAAGCCAGGTTGCTAGAACCTCCCTTGTAAATATCCAAGATATTTTTAGAATGCCCATGTAAATATCTAGATACTTTTGTAGAAAGATCTAGAGAGTAAATAACAGCTGTCAGATGTATTAAATATTGGTCGTCCATTTGTGAGGTGGTTTACTAGAAATACCCCTCCAAGGCTTATTTGTAAGGCATCTAGAAACTTGTACACAAGCCATTGTAAAAGAGTTATTCTGTAATAAAAGCCTTCTTACTTAGCAATTCAAGTCTCCATCTTCCATCACTTCTCTTCTTACCTAAAAGCTTTTTAGCTTAATGTTCCTATCTTCTCCTTGAGTGGGAAGGCCAATAACTAGGCTTACTTAGCAACTTTTGGGTTCAAGTTGTCTAAGTGTCGCACGAGCATGCTGCGCAATCTCTAAGCTTGTGACACTTAGCTAGCTTCATAAGCAGCATTGCTTTTTTGAATTACTTAGTTTAAAGTTGAATGGTGTCTCTCATAGATATTAAAAGTTTCTTTATGAGGGAATCTGATTTTTTCTTTTTTTTTGCATATTTTATTGATGTTTTTGTAGCATTCGTAAGGATTATTCTCTAATAGCTTTATCCTATTGCCAACTATATTTATATACATATAAATACAATTATATTATCAGATAAAGTATACCGGTACTTAATGGTGAGAAATTAGAATAAGAAGAATTCTATATTAATTAAAACATTTAACTTATGTATTTTCAAACTTAGCTAAAACATCACTTTTTAAATATTGTATTGTGTAATTCTAGTTTATACAAATGTAAGCAAATGGTGGAATCAAGGAGGTGATTGAAGTGGTAGATTTTTGGGCCTCTTTATAACCAAGGAAACCCAAATCAAAAGACATTATGATATTAGATGCTTTTTAGTCTTTTTACACAATAAAAGCGACTACATGTATTAATATTTACTTATTATGTTTTGTTGAATACTAATATTTTATTTTTTCCTTTTTGTAGGGATATAATATCAAGCTCACCATTAGACTTTTTTTTTAGTCTAAATATATAGCTGATAGATTATTGCCACTTGAATAATTATAATTAAAATAAAATTATTTTAACTTAATTCTACCAAATATCATGTTGATTTCAAGATTCTTATCTCCTAGAATCGTAATAATTCAACATATCAAAAAATACTCATTAACTCTATTGTTTATAATATATACATAGCAGGTAAATTATTTTACAGATTTTTAATTGGCTCAAACCTTTGACAAGAAAAGCTCATATTAATTCCTTAGTTTAAGCTTTTATCCAAGCTTTACTTTTTCTTATTCTTCTTCATTTTGTCTTTTCAGTCTCCCTTTATTCTCTTACTGTGCTCATTATTTTTATATAATAAAGTCAAACTAAATAAATTAATTTATTATTTAAAAATAAATAAAGAAAAATAGAAATAAAATATTACCTTAACAGAAATTACATAAAACAATAGGGTGAGATCTTTCTAACTCTTATTTTAAGTATAAAATCTTAAAGTAAATTTATAATTTTCTGTTTCATATGGCAAGGGTTAGCATTATCAAATATAATCCTTTGCCTTAAATTTCAGTCATTAGATTTCATGAGATCAAAGATTACAAATTTATGTTTTCAATTATATTAAAAATTTTGTATCAGAATATCTATAGGAAAGCAATTATAGAAAAGATTCTAAAAATATAGGTTTTGAGTTATATAAATACTTATGTAACTTTTCTTTGGTGATAATAGTACTTTTATTAGTTGTGAGATTTATCTAAATTATGCTATGTAAAATTATGTCCATGAGTCAATTGTGATATTTATATAGAGTTGTGAAGACATATGGCAATTGGTTGTGATATAATCTTTAATATGGATGCAATGTTGCATGTAACTTATATATGCAATTCGTTTCGTTAGTATATTTGTTCTGTTATAATGAAACTTATACATGGATTTTATATGCATTTTCAATTAGATAATTTAATATTTAGATGCTTTTGGACATTAATTTCGAGTCTAATTGTCTTTTTTTTTTCTTTGGCAATGCTCACACAATTTTCATCACTATAGAAGATCAAAAGGTTTCTGAAATTTCCTCAATCAAGTTGACAAATAAGTTTAGTTTTGTGTTGCATATTAATATATACCTAGACATTATTATGAATATATGTAAATAGGCCCCAAATTCCCTTCTTTTTGGAGTTGAGATATAATTGTATCATATTTTGTTAAATATAATAAAGCTGGAATTGTATATAGTACTCTTAATTGGCTAACATGAGATGTTGAAAGTTGAATGTTGTTGTTTTGATAATAGTAGTAATCATATTGTTATTTCATACTTAAATTATGAATTTATTTTGACATTTATAAATAGTTTATTTTTTGGTATTTTATATTATATATAATTTTTTTAATTTCTTGAAAATCATACTTGGCAGCTAAAAACCATCAAGTTTTTTTTTTCCTCAAAATTTTTTTAAGTAATCATACTTAGTGGCTAAAAACATCAAGTATAGTAGGTACCTATTTGACAGTTTGACTAACCGCCAAATAAACTATATTTGGCGATGCCATTGGTGGCGCTTTCGAAACTACCAAATGTATATTTAGGTGGCGGTCAAAAACCGTCAAATATCACTACAAGAAATTTTTCAATATTTGACACATAAGTTTTAACTTATTTGAGGTTTTTTTAAAATTTGGTCAAATATAATACAATAAGAAAAAGTCAACCCGTGTTTTTCAAATATTTGACACTATTTCAATAAAGCATAATTACATATTTGCCATTACATATAAATAGGCAAATATATCTTTCCCCCTTTGTGTTTCGTCGTTCCTTCTTTGATTTTGCCCTAGCCCGCGCTTTGTCGACTTCATTCCCTCGCTGATTTCGTTGAAATCACTCATCCCTCTCCTTGCTCCCTATTTGATTTGTTTCCTCCCTCACCATCACTCAGTCCATTTCGCTCCCTACCTCAATACCTCGATCCCTTGCTCCAACCGTTGTCACTTTGTCGCACATCACTCAGTCCTCTTCGATTTGTTTCTCACGGACGATCAAGGTGAATCGCTGATTGATCTCACTGGGTAAGTTAGTTTCTCTCCTCTGGTCATTGTGTATCGGCTTGATTCCCTCACTGATTTGGTTGAAATCACTCATCCCTCTCCTTGCTCCCTTTCCGATTTGTTTCGTCGCTCACCATCACTCAGGCCATTTCGCTCGCTACATCACTACCTCGATCCCTTGCTCCAACCGTTGTCACTTTGTCGCATATCACTCAGTCCTCTTCGATTTGTTTCTCACGCACGATCGAGGTGAATCGCTGATTGATCTCACTGGGTAAGTTATTTTCTCTCCTCTGGTCATTGTGTATCGTCTCTCTCTCTCTATCTATTTTCTCACTCGTGTTTATTATGCATTTATAAGACTAACTCACAGGATGAGTCTTCCCTCTTCTACTAGAAACTTAAAGGAAAAAAAATTAAGGGAAAAAATCTCTGCAGATATGGCCAGTCCCCTTTTTCTTAATATTGATATCCATTAAATGGACGATCTATAATGATATCTGATCAGTGTTTTTTTTTTTAATCCCAAGTTTTGAGCAACGAAGTACAAAATAGAAGCAGCAAAAGACTAAAAGTGAACAAGAAAAGACAGTTCCTTTTTTAAATTTTCGAAAACTTTTTGAGTCTACGTTGCTATAAAGGAGCCTTTTGGCTTAATTTACAACTAATTACTATGTTAAAATAGCTAGGAAACCTCGATCTGAAATCTTTTTTTGTTGTTTATTTGTTAGACGACATAGCTGGGAGTGTTAATTATATCGTTCATTGCATATATATGTATTTATAAACTTTAGCCAATTAAAAGTATGTTTGTGTCTGCATATATATATGCATGCAAAACTTTGGCAAAATGGGTCCCCTGGGTAGATTTTGTTATGTATATGTATACATGCATATGCCTCATTTCTAGTCTTTTCACAGCATCACACAGGCCGGGTGTTTATTTTAGTTATAAAACAGAAAAATTACTTAGATGATACTAGCTTGCTCATTAATTTGTTTGAGCCATATAATTTACTTTTAATTTTAATTCTCTAGTGGCGGAAGAAATGAGATTGGTCCTCTTACATTCCACGTATATAAACAAATTAATAATAAATGATTAATCTAATTTACATATTTTAAGACTAGTGTTCGATCTAATCAATGATTTAGGTCAAACTATGTGTTATTGTAATATCCTAAGTTTTTGTAATGTACATTATAGCATGTGTTATGGTTACATGTGTAATATATGTATTAATGTATTAGTTATGTGTTGGATTTGTAATGTAATAGATGAGAGAATGAGGGGCTTAATGAGAAGAATAATGGATTAAATGGTTATAAAGGAGGAGAGATGGACTAAATGGAAACTTTGCCTTGTGTTTATATATAAAATGAGAAGAATTCTAGAATTCTTCCATTCTAACTTACCAGGTCACGTTTCCATCCCTTCACTCCCTCTAAGCTCCACACAACAGACACAATTTCACCAAGAATCCAAGCAAGCAAGTGGTAAGAACTCTTCTCTCCTTTTGAATTCTTGTGCTATTGTGTATGTATTTGCAAGAATTCTTTTGGGTTGTGATGTGAGTATATGAATTGTTGTTTGTGCTGCTGGAAAATTGTATGGAGATGTGAATTTGAATGAGTTTTGAATGCATCTAAGTAAGGAGATGAAGGTATAAGCTAGAATTGAGAGTTTAGTTCAAATCCTGGAAATTTTGTTACACTGAACAGTACATGTTCCGAAAATTCTCAAAAATCAGGGAGACATTTTCTTGTTCTGAAACATTTATGGATGAAAATAGACATGTCCAGGAGTTTATAGAAATTGGAATCACTTAAAAATTCATAGTGTGTAAATTGTAATAAATTTTAAAATTCTGGTTCGAAATTTGTGAATTTCCCCTGCTTTAAAACAGGGCAGGGAGAGTGAACTCGATTTGAGGGGACAAATCTTTGTAAAAGTGCCTGAGTTTTTGTATGAAAGTTCTTATATGTGTCATATATGAGACTGTAAATTTTCAATGAGATTGAACCTCTGTGTGAATTGTTATAGATTTTTAAAGTTGGCTTGTTAAAACTGGAATTTTTAGTTTCCAAAACAGGGCAGTTAGAAATAAATAGATTTAAATGGGTTAAACATCTTGAAAAGCCCTGATTTTTGGTATGGAGGTATATACATATGTTATATACCAGCCTGTAAATTTTTGTAGCCATTTGAGTAGGATTAAAATTCCTACAAATTTTTAAGCTGATAGTGCTCAGTGAAGTGAATGCAGTGGCAGAATTATTGAGGTAATAAATTTGATTATTTTGAGTAGCCAAATGACCCCAAATTGGCTCTAAAAATTTTAAGGAGACATGAGGTATGTGTGTAAAAGATGTCTACCTACTTGTGTGAATTTTTGGAAGTAGATAATTGTTGTTGTGAATTGTTTGTCAAAGTAAGTATGGAAATAGAGCCAAAAAGGGGGAAATATTTTACAAGTGTATGGTGACCTAAAAAGAGATTTTGTTTTATTTTTAGGTCAATCACAAGCATCGAAAAGCAGCTATACAAGGTAAGTAAGCTAACTATTCTGAGGCCACAATAAATTTTGTGTACTGTATGTATGTAATTTTGTGGATTGTAACACTATTAATTGTAAGCACCTTGATGCTTGAATGTGAGATATTGTGACTGTTTTAGAAGCCTGATATCGAGCTTCTTTAATGTGACTGATTGTGAATGAGGAAAAGTGATTGGCATGCCAAGACCTAGGAAGTTTAGCTCTCATGGCTTGAGGGGAGGTCTGGACCATGTGTTTCTCTAGATGAGATTCGGTAGCATGGGCCCGGTATCACCCGGATTGTCAGACTAGCCTCGACCTATTTCAAGTGTAGGCATCTAAATGTATTTGTACTGTTCTGTACTGTTTCATGGCTTGAGAGAAGGTCTGGACCATGTGTTTCTCTAGTTGAGATTTAGTAGCATGGGCCCGGTATCACCCGGATTGTCAGACTAGCCTTGAGCATTCCGTACTCCCATGGCTTGAGGGGAGGTCTGGACCATGTGTTTCTCTAGATGAGATTCGGTAGCATGGGCCCGGTATCACCCAGATTGTCAGACTAGTCTTGAGTTATTGTATGGGAACTGACTGTGAAATGAAAAGTCCTACCTTGATTAGAGAGCCTTTCCCTAGGTGACTGTAACTGATACTATGGAAGCTTCCTCATTCTGTGATTGTGATTGTACATGAAAAAGCGATGAGTAGGGAAATGTGAACTCACTTATGTGAGATTTAATCGACCTACAAAGGTCTAGAAAGAAAATTGGCGAAGGAGTGCAAATGTAACTGAAGTGAGTTTGGATCATTTCTTCTTTAACAAGTTAGCTAATGCCTGTGTAGTTAGAAGTGGATCATTTCATACTGTAGATTGAATTCCAATGTTATTGTTTATTGTCGTATATTTACTTAGCTTACTTACTGAGTTTTACTCACTGAAGTTGTTGTGTGCCTCAGGTGAGCAGTAGAGTGAGTTTTTGGATGGAGGACTTTTGGCATATCGATAGAGTTCCCTTGGCAACCATAGACTACTGCCTAAATTATCATAGCCATACTGTAGGAATCCTTTTGATTTTGAATGTATCTAGCTACAGTGAATTGGTGTGGTTGTGATTAGAAACTCTGTTTTGTGTGATACTAATATTAATTAGTGAAAGAAATATTAGAGTTCACATTTAAATGACTACATAAAATGTTACTTTATGTATGTCCAGTATGGGTTGTGACAGTTATAGAGACTAGAAAGGATGAGAGAGAGAAGGTTGTGATTGTTTAATCTCTTATATGGGATTTGGAAACGAAGAGATGGTGCTATTAGAAAAGCGAGAAGTAAGTCGATAAGCTACAGTACTAGTTTTTTCGTTGGATTCAAACCAAAAGCAATAAAGCCATTTGAGTGAGTAAAATATAATTTAATCTCTAAAATATAACTTCTCTTAAGGATGAGTTGCTTGCCCTTTTATATTAGACCGATCTGAATCTCTCCCTCAATTTATTAACCAATCACATGATCAAGCACCAGAATGAAGGAACGATTATAGATTTGTAGAAGATTAAGACAAAAAGTATTTTCATATAATATTACTTAATAGTAATTTAAATCTACAATTATGGTTATGAAATGTTTTTCTTGGTTGTTTATGTTGTAAGGGGCAATAATATTATATGAGTGTGGTTGTGTTCTGTATTAGTTCAGGTTGAATATGAAATGAAATGGAATGGATAATGTTATGTTTTCAATTTCTATGAAATACAATTCGAATATATTACCTGTTGAGGGTAACTATAAAAAAAGGTTATTAATTTCATGCTTCTATAAGATTTTTGGGCTTGGAGAAGGCCTCGGCTTTGAAGGTTTGTATAATTTGGGGGTTAGAAGAGCTTTTAATTATTTAGGGCGGCAGGGTAATATATGGCAAGAATTTCAGTTTTATCGAGTATTTTGCGTTTTAAACTTGCGCTTGAGGGATTGCCATTTTCTGTTTCTTGTTCTTACTTTTTCATTTCATGAGTTCATTTGCAGCGTAGAGGTGTGATATGTATAACTTGGTTTCATTGGTTTTGTTTTTTTGGATATGATATATCTAATTTTTTGAAATGAATATGATGCATCATTTTGTGGCTTTTTTGGGATTGCTGTCCTTAGAGCATCTATTTTTTCATGTCTCTTGTTCTCTCTCTCTCTCTCTCTCTCTCTCTCTCTTACTGATTTGTTAAAAGTTTGAAATGGGCATCTGATTGTAATTTATTGAAATAGCATATTTGAAATTGTTTAGTGTTAGATTCTAAGCAATTATATATCTGCTTCGGTCTGCTTATAAATCAGCAATTACCAGCCCCTCACAGAATATGTGGTCTGGAAAGAGTTAATTCTTGATTGTTTATGTTTTAAATTATGAGCTACTCATAATTTCCATACAGTTCAGAGCACCCTATCACTGTTAGACCATTGCCTGAAGAAACACCTACACAAACCCCAATCTCGTAGACTTGATTTACAGCCAATAATGTTTATGTGTTTTATTGAAAATTTGTTAATCCTTGATAATGGTTTGGTTTTTCTTGTTAAAATCTTAAAGTTCTTGAAAATTAATTTTTGTTGATGTGTTGATGTGTTTTCTTTTTGTTGATTTGTTGATGTCTTTTCGACTGGGGCATTGGTGATAATTTTTATTCATGGTGGTTAGTGGTAGCCGTACGTGGGTGTGTGAGATTGTGATGGATTTTGTGGTGTGTGTTGGTATGGCTTGTAAGTGAAATGGTTAGATTTGTGGTGGTGAGGTGTTGGCAGTAGAAGTTCTTTGGGTTTTTTCACCTGAATCTGATCTATCGCTCTATATTTTTCTTTTAGGTGATCAGACTTCACAATTCTACTAGAAGTGACGATGTGGACTACTCTGCAGTTAAGATAACTCAGACTAACCTGCTTGCCTGCTTTTTAATCGATTTCTTAGGTACTTATTTTTATGATGATGCTTTGCATGGTTGCTTAAAAAAATATATCCCCGAATTTGATATGATATGGGTTAATGCTGATGGTTACAAATGAGATGGTTACCATCATAAAATTGTTTCTAAATCAGAGTTTAGGCCAGTTGGTAGCTATTAATTGCTGAAAGAATGTGAAAACTAGTACGAGTATTTTATAGTTAATGAAAGAGAAGTTATCACCATAACTCAGTATATTCAAGGAGGGCCTAGGGTTAATCAAAGGAGGAGTTGGGTTTTATGGTGTGTGTTCAAAATTAAATTGCAAAATGTGTTATTGAATCTAAATTAATTAAGAAACTTGAAGACAATTTTTTCTATAATAGTAGTAATTTGAAATTGAATTACTTCATTATACTTAAAATCCATCCAACATTATTGTACATTAACGAGGGGTTTAGAAGAAAAGAGACTTCAAAACTAGACAGCAAAGAGTATTTTATGGAGAAACTTTGAGACATTATTGAAATGTTATTAAAGTTCAATATCTTCTTATAGTAAAAACTTCTAGATCCCATAATATATGTAAAATTATGTAAACATAATCATTAATATTACCATCTGTTGAGTAAGTAGATAAAGTATATTTTTATTTACTTTATCATCTTTGATTAGTATATTTTTGATTACTCACTTTGCTGGGAACTTTTATAGCTGTCACAGATCTTTTAGATGTGTCATCATATAAATCGAAATTGAAAAATTAAATAAAATGAAAGGGGAATCAGTTAACTCTTTTTTTTGTTGAAATTAAAAAAAAAAAACAAAGAGAAGGGAAGAAAGAAATTTCAGATTTGAGATGGTGGTGTCTAGTAGATTTCTTAGGATAGATTATTATAAAGAAATTGTTTTGTTTGGGAGAGGAATGGATTCTATGTAATTTATTTTGATTGATTATTATTTAACAGGGTATACTTTAACTGAAAGCTTCAAAGTTTGACACTAGGAGGAAAAAGCTCGAAGTTGCCAAGTTGTAAGTCCCTCCTCTCTTTCTTGCTCTTTCCTTTTCAACTTACCTGACCTTGCTAACTTGATTTTTCGATTGGTTGATGATTCTTGATCATTGCTTATTAGGATAGCATTTTTAATTTTTTAGTAAAATTCAGTTGATAGGGTTTATGTTTGTAGTTTGTTTCTTACTTTATTATTTGATTGGTTCCGTTGCTTGCATTGTGATATTTGCTGAAATTGGGTGCATGTGATATGGGTCATGTTTTGACCTTACTTTGGGGCTTGCTGAGTGGACATTTTGTTGCAATTTGGATGTCTAACAGACCTTGATTGATGGGCATATAATTTCTGAGGGATTTGTGTTGATTCATGCTCTGGTGGTTTCTATCGTAAGGCAATTGTTGTTTATTTTAAATTTTAGGCTTTTTTTTATTGGGATTTATGCTATGCGTTGCTGGAGTTATTAATTTGTGGAGAGGATATCAGCTATATGATTATGTCTACCTTAAGAGGAGTTATTTTAAGTTAGCTATATGATTGTCCAAAGAATTAATTATATATATGATCTTTCTTTGCAATGTAGGAATACTGTTTAGTTGAATGACACTTGGAATAAAATTTTACCTATATAATTAAATTGATTAATTATTATAAGGCCATTCAGTAATGCATAATTTTGAGACTGTTACAATTTTTTTACTAAGGAAATCCCTCATTTACTAATTTGTACTTGCATGACGGGGGGTAGAAGCTGTATGAGTATGTATAAGAATGAGTATGCCCATAATTTTTATTATTAATTTGGTAGTTATGTAAATAGTCTTCCTGATTCGTGCCCTGTTGAAAAACCAAGACCAACAATTCACTCGTCCTGTAAAGCTTTAACTGCGTAATTTGATATAGGCATCGATGTTGCATTTTCTGCTCTCCAGAAACACGCTACTCCTGAATGTCTTCCTACATTGATAATTTTATTTTATTTTTAATTTTATTTTTAAAATCTAAATATATGCATTTGTTATGTTAAGTTGGACATGTGTCAGTCAACTCCAACTTAGGAATTAGTTGCCAAGATCTCTAGAGGTATGAGTGGCAATTTGAGCATATTTTTAGAGGTAATGAATTGTGTGCTTGGACCTTATTCTTGTTTTTATAGTTGATTTATGTAATTTTTTAAATTTAAGGATCTTTTTAGTAATTATTAGTAGGGACTAACCGAACCATGTGGAGTTGAACCCACTTAAAAAATCAATAAGTAATGGCCTTCATTCATATTCTTATAATTCTAATATTAAATGAACATGTCAATCTAGGAGACGTTTGTTTACCATTGGATGGGTTTCAGATGCATTTAATAATTAATTAATTTTGAAGTGGAGCTTTTAATAATTAATTAATATATGCCTCTCTCAGCCATGTGTTGTGTGTTTATTGGATGCTAATTTATGCATAAAAATCAGCTTGAAGCATTGTCAAAGTAAGAACATGATCAGATCAAAAAGTATGCAGTAAAAACACAAAGGGTTTGCAATTTTCCTCTGTTTTGCCCTCTGTTCTTACTGATTTTTCTATCATTTTCTCTGAACCTTTTTGCTAATCTTATGCATATATGTGTTTGTTTAAACAACTTGAAATTACAACTAACAGTATGTAAGCATAGAAAATGTATGATCATCTTTTGCAAGTAAATGTAAAAGGGGGAAAAAAAAGAACTTGCTTGGTATGAGCACTGGTTAAAGGAAAAAAAACATTTATACGTCTGTAAGATTATTTTGTACTTTGCTGAGTTATATGCTTCTCAAGTACTATTAAATTTGCACTTGAATTTTAATTTTAACTTAGCTTGAGCTGTTATAAGAAATGAGATTTTTTTGTGATTAAATAAAGGTAAGAATCCTCCAAGTTTTGTTATTGATTTGTTACTCTTGTTTTATTTGAATTGGTACAATTTTGATCTATTTCTAGCTTGTTATTTTGAGGCTCTTTTTTTTTGACAAAGTTTAAAGGCATTTTTTTTAATATCTCTGAGGAAAACAATTCCCTAAAGTTTAGTGGTAGTGCTACTGCTACGGATAATTAGAGTTGTGGTGATGATGAGGTGGTTGTATTGCCCAACTTAGATGATTGCCAATAACCGGTTTACCTTCAAACTTTTTCAGGCTTAACTTTTTGATGACTATATATGTATATTTGTTGAACTCTTAGACTAGATAGTTCTAAAACATAGGTCATATTTTTATATTTGTATGTTGTTTTTAAATCTTAGGCTATATGATACTTTTGGTTTGTATTGCATGTACCTGAAACCTTTTATGGTATACTAATTAATACAAATATTTGTATATAAAGTTGTGTTAAAAGTCTAATTAATACTAATTAATGAGGATTTTCATTGAATTTCCAGCAGAGGTTAATGGAATCACTAAACATCGCTTAGGCCATTACTTATTGATTTTTTCATTGAATTTCCAGCAAAGGTTTGTCAACCCGATTTTTCTATTTATTTGACACTTATCTTAACATGTATAATTACATAATTGACACTACTTAAATTTAAACAATTACAGAATTACAGAAAAATATAGATATTATAAGGACGGTAGATAGCATATTCAACTTTCTTTCTTTTTCTTATTTACTCGAAAAGATGCATATGTGTAAATATTGCATGCTCTTGTCAAATGAAGATTAGGTAAAGCTGTTTTTTAATCATGTGAAGATGAAGATTAGGTGAAGTAACTTTCATCATGCATAAATGCATTTTGCTTCCCATTGTTACAACATTAATATACATACATATACATATTATATGTGTGTGTGTGTGTGTGTGTGTGTGTGTGTGTGTGTGTGTGTAATATACATATAACTTTTTCATTTTGATATATACATCTTCAAACCTAATCTTTTGATAGACATGAAACCGATGATCGATTGTAAAATTATTCAATTTCAAGGATATGATTGTTTTTCATGAGTAATAAGTCTCTAAAATTTTTCCTTTTAGTCTCGCATATTCATTCGATATTGATAATGAACATGCAACTGCAAACACACCTCTTTTATATATCATGCATTAGCATAATTATCAAGCTATATCAGTTCTAGGGATTCTTAATTTATACAATTAAAAAACCTAGCTAGTTTCAAAGAGTTGTAAAGATTAATTAATTAAATTTTACCTATTGAAAAGGACTGATGTGTTCAATAAAACTCTATATATTACATACAGTGATAAGAATGACAACCGAAAGTAATTAGGAAATTGTGATTCGAAATTAAGCATAGGTTTAAATAGAAGATTAGGATTTCCTATATCGGTCCATACATGCATGAAAAAGTTACAAGACATCTGTTTGAACCCATCATATATATGACTGTTCTTTTTGTCTAATTTAACTACAGATGTTGGTTAAATAATGGGAGAGATGTTGTGGTCTCTTCCTCCATGTTTATTAGTTTTGGTTTTTCACATATATTATTTTTAGTTTGAATAAATAATATTTTAGTAGTTTATTGTTCTGAAATCTGTAGCTTGGTTTAAAAGCCATTGGCTATTCTAAATCGCTACTTTTCTAGTTCTTTTATTGCACATATATGAAAGACATAATAGATACTTTATATGATTCTGCAATGGAAATGATAGTTCACTAGCATGTGTTATGATATTGTCATTTCTTTTAGTCACATTATTGTTGCCTTGAACAAACAATTAAATTTATATTTCTCAATCATGGCATGTTGTATGTAATTACTGATGTTTAATGAAGTTTACAACTTTAATTATTATATTTGACTTTGAGAACAATCTGTATAAAGGGAGTGATGATGTCCTGTGTTTTAAGTTTATCAATGGTGGGCTGTTGAAGGTGCAGATTATTAGCTAAAGTGATAAACCCAGAAAAACAAACCTACGTCTTTTCTTTATAAGGTTCTACTAACTTTTCCATCTTGTGATGCTTATCTCTGTTAGTATAACTATCTAATCAATAAATAAGGTAAAAATTTTTAAGAAATTGTCTTCTGAGAATTATTTTCTAATTTCTGATTGTTCATTAGTAGAGACCAATGATTAATTTTATTTTCTAGTTGTGAATATTTCTATAATTCTAGCAACTTTGACATATTAGAGCCAAGAAACAAATAATTAATTTTATATGGCCTGATTCAAATGTTAATTGCAGCAAGAGAATAAACAAACATTCATAGAGGATGTTATAGTGATATTGTTGGCTACCTTGGGTTCCTTTGCTCTGTATGAGTTATAACTGGAAATTAAGTTTCATGAGTGCTCATAATAAACTCAATCATACATTTTTATTCTTTTGATATTATTTTATTAATCCTCTGCATCAATATATATAACTTTTAAACTGTCTTAAAATTAAGATATCTGCCTTTTCGGAGTAATGTAGAACTATTTCTTGTTTCACAGAAAATTATCAACGCCAACTTCATAGCTTTTTCAATCTAAGTTTCGATATCAACATCAACGGCTAGAGGATTAACATTAGTCAAATAGTGTGACCAGGTATTTTTCTTATCAAAGTTATTGCTTATAATGATAAATCATATATGAAATTTGAAGTGTCAACAAAACTGCATATTACTACATATTTTTTTGACCATGAATGTTTGTTTGAGCTTTGAGATTATCTGTATGGATTAATGTTATGTCTCATGCATAGAGTAATATTGTAAAGCACTATAGATGACATGTATATAGATGTATACATGCTTATAACGATCATAATATTATTATTAATTATCTTTATGCCCAATTATACGTGTCTCTTTATATTTATTGTATGTTTAGGCAATTGTTTTAGATTCTAGTGGATATTATTTCACCCATTTAATCTTGTAAATTTACCCCATTCATAACACAAATCATTTCTCCGTTGCCACAACATTAAAAACTAGTGTCTATGCATAAATAATACATATGTTGCCTTTTAACCCAGAAAAATATACAAATCAGAAAATACAAATTAGAAAACTTAAGTAGCTAGCAAAACAATGACGAAGACTTCAAAATAAAACCTGATTTGTGTTTACCAATTATATATTTTATCTTTAGCAACACTCTTAGGCTTAATTGCTTCAACAGGTGTTTCACCAATACAAGGAATGGACAAATCTTAGATGTGGAAGCATAGGTTGTCTATTGAGTATGACATTGGGGTTAGGAATTTCTTAGATTTTGCCTTTGCCCACACAATTAACCCAAACTTCATGAGGTGCCCATGCAAAGCTTATCGTTGCTTGGACTTTCATACTAAAAATGAAGTACATCATCATTTATTCTCCAATGGGTTTGACACAAATTACAAAACTTGGATTTGGCATGGGGAAGCAAATCCAATTAGGGAACCTAGTAACTTCATCAACTCATCATTTGATGAATGCTCTTTTCCTATAGATAATGGTATAGATATGGCCAATGAGGCATTCAAATACTGTGACAATGATCCGAAATCTTTGAAAAATTTACTTGAAGATGCTGAGAAGCCTTTATACCCAGGATGCACAACTCACACAAAATTATCTGAACTCATGAAACTTTATAATATTAAAGGGACATTTGGATGGTCGGGTAATAGTTTTTCAGAATTAGTTAAAGTAATTTTAGAAATGTTGCGTGCTTATGAGAAAAGTAGGCTAAGGTGATTGAGTGTGTATTTCTAATACTCATTATGGATTCTTGATAAGGCCTTTGGATATAGTATCTATAATAGCAAGCTTCATACACTTGTCTATCTTAATAAGGGATATTGAAGGATTAATAGCTTTTGGAATTTGTTATAAGTTAGTGTATCACAGACTTTTAACTCTAGGATTCCTGTCCTTAATGGTTGTAGTATATATTTCTCAGCAAGATTGGTCTTCATTTTAGCCCTTAGTAATTCTATAAAGCTGCCTACATTGCTTCATTGAGATAAGGTATTATTTTTCTTACTGTATTATACATTCTTACTTCTTTATTATGTATATAATTTTTATATGTGTCTTACTCCTAGGTACTACTATGCTATAGTAGAATGTGATTCAAGTGCAACAGCAGATTACCTTTACAAAGCCTGTGATGGAGTTGAGTTTGAAAGATCATCAAACAAGCTTGATTTAAGATTTATTCCTGACACAATGGAATTTAAACATCCCCCTCGTGATGTTGCAACGAAGGTATGTATTCTGGACTGAATCTAGAACAACATTAGAGTACCACCTTAGCGTGTGACACACGACAATCTCTTTGGAAACTCCAATTCTCTAAATTACATTCTCTTCTACTTATTTTATTGGATGTCGAAACTCAGTTCTTTTTGTTCCCATTCTATCCAAATTCCTTTAATATTCAACACTGTTTTGTTGTTTGTCTCTTACTTCACATGTCAATATGAGGTTGGTTTACATGCCAAATCAATGTGTTGAGGTGTCACCTCTTGGTATTTTGTACTTTCTTATTTTTGCCATAAGGAGCTATTTATGCATGAAACTTGGGCAATAGGAATAAAAGTAAGATAATTGGGTATCATCCTACTTAGCTAATTTATGTTACTTATCATGCTTATTTTCTGCAGCAAAAGTGTTTTAATATCTTTCAATTTTCTTTTGTTGAGTGAGTACCTGGAGTTGAGATATAGCACAATTTAAAAATATTTATAGTCCTTGTTTTGAGCAGGCACCTGCAAACTATGGAGGTTTAGATTTTTACACCAAAGCACTGCAGCATAGTGATGTTCATCTTTCTTGGGATGATGATGAACCAGACCGTGTAAAGCCCTTGAATAGAAAATTTAATCCTGATCAGGTCTGTATGCTTGATGTGGATTCCTTTACAAATGTTACAATGCATACTGACTATTAGAATATTATTCTAATAAAATATAGAGTTCAATTTTTTGCTTGGAATCTGAATTAATATCAAATTGCAATTTTCGTATTTAATGTCTCTTTCAACCATCTGCTTTAATTTAACAATCCTTTTCTTTTTACTCCATTTTTTTATATATTTTTTAAAAATGTTGTTTTTACACATTTCATTTGGAGCCCTTCTGCTTATATGTTGTTTTTAATTTAACATCTAAAAAATGTTCTTTTTCGTATTTAATCTTCTGCTTAATTTAACTATTTGCTTTAATTTTTTAAATGTTGTTTTTACACATTTAGACTTGATGAGCCCTTCTACTTATATGTTTCAGGAAAAGGAGCTAAAACGTTTGAGAGAGGAGGCAGAAAAAGATGAAAGGCGTCGTGAAATAGAAGAGTGTGAAATGAGGAAACAGCTACGAAGGCAGCAAGAAGAAGCTGAGAAGGATCAATGATGTCAGGAGAAGGAAGAAGCTGAATTCAAGAAGCAACTTGCTATCAGAAAGCAGGCCTCAATAATGGAACATTTCCTTAAAAAAAGTAAAACTAATTCACCATGCCAGAATGACCTATCTGCTTCTGTAACAGCAACTACATCCGATTCTTTAAGTGAGAAATGTGAAAAGACGGCTGAAGCAGTTACCATGTCAATGGACTGTGCTCTCTCATGAAATGATCAGATTAATATAAATGATCTTCACCGGTAGGTAAACCATGTTTACTGTTTGCCGATTTTAACTTTTTATATTTTTAGTTTTGATCTTCATTTTTAAGACTTATTTTACTTCTCAGGTCTCACATATCTTCTTGGCGTCACTTTGGTCTGTCTATTCGTTCAAATCAAAATCAGTATTGGGAAATGCGTAGGAAGCCCAAGACTGCATTGTTTAAGGAACTTAAGTTTAACTACTAATGGATGTTTACCTCAAGATGATGATTTGACTATGGAGAAGCTTGTTGATCGATGGGGAGAGCAGGTTGTTAATGATAGATCATGCATCACTAGTGCTGATAATTCTTCTGATTTTAAGAAATGCAACAGGAGGCAATTATTGCAGTTTGATAAGAGTTATAAACCTGCGTTTTATGGTATTTGGCCTAAGGAAAGGTATGCTCCTTTAATGAGATTTTTTGTTTGTTTCAAATGGCTAGTATGGTCTGCATTTTAAAGGAGAATGTTCCTTTAACGAGTCTGTTTCAAATATTCCCCTCTTGCCTTTTCTAGGATTCTAGGAAGGTAAGATAGCTGGATACCGTTGAGTTGGATTGAGGGACTGATATGTTTTTTTCCATGTTTCTAGCCATGTTGTGGGACCACGGCACCCTTTACGGAAGGACCCCGATTTGGATTATGATATTGACAGTGATGAAGAATGGGAAGAGGTACAGAGAAATTCTCTATTTAAATGTAAATTGAACTAAAATTTAAGTTTTGACAACTGGCATTTTCATTGCCCAGGAGGATCCTGGGGAAAGCCTTTCTGATTGTGACAAAGATGATAAAGAAGAAGGTTGTTCAAAAGGCGATGGTGAAGAGGAAACTAAAGATGGGTTTTTCGTACCTAATGGTTATCTCTCAGAAGATGAGGTAAGTAATGTTATCTCATGATTTTGAAGTTGCGTTATTGTACTGATTTTAATATGTGGAATGTTATCAAATGTTGAAGTCTGATATAATATATCGAGGGATGCAATTGAGTTATTTTGTCCTTCTACTTCTTCTAATCACATTGGAATCACCAATATATTTGGTCCATGATTATTTTGATTCTGTGCACCTATATGTCTGTATCACCCATTTGGAGACCATTTGCTGTCATAAATTTTTGGGAAACTAGTTTAGCATAATTGTTGTTTGACATGGATAAGTTGGTGCTGTTGCAGAGTAGCTGAAACAAGATCTTTGCTCCATCAAATAGGGTATGAAAAGGCAAATCTGCAGATAATGCATATGAAGCATGAGGGATTGCTGGTATTCAGTCCTTATTTATTTATTTTTGTTTTTATTGAGATATATATTCTGGTATTATATACTTTCTGTTCTTGCATGCAGAAAAGAGTACAGCTATTAAGCTCAGGAATGCAGAAGCTTCAAATTTTGAAGTTGAATTATGTTAGACATCTCTCTGTATCTGGTGAAAGAGATGCTCAAGTGGATAATAATCTTCTTTATTCAACCTCCATTAATTTTGAGGGAAAAAATGAGGTATAAGTGTCAATTTCAGGATGTGGATCTCTTGTGTATGCCCAGCTGCATAACATTGTGCGAGATCTTTTTTTTTTTGCTCCGTCATTTCATTGTGAATTTTATCCTCATTGATGAATTATCAAACATAAAATATCCTGATAAGCAGTAGTTGTGGGAGGCATTGTTATCTGGATTTATCTAGACAATGAGCTAAAAGTTTTCAAAACAAATTCTATTTTGAACTTATTTTTGCATATCGGTTGCATTAAAGCTTTAACCTAAGCAAAATAACATGCCGGATGGAAATAGGAAAGTAGGTTCATTTCCTTTCTTCTCTTGATAACTTGTATTCATTTATTTATTTCAGCATTGCTTATTATTCTTGTTTAGTGCCAGTTATTGTCAACTGTTTGGAGAAACAATTGGGTAAAAGGATTTGGTTGATTTCAAGTTTCCGATGAAGTGCCTTTTCTCCTCTAGCGCCAAGTTGTCACTGACAAAGTGGCCACACTGAGATAGGAAGTTGAAGCCTTAGACAAAAAAACAAAGAATTTAATTAAATCCTTCCACACTCGTTATAAGATGAATGGAGATCTAAGCTGTTCTGACACTATTGCATTACTTAATGATCATCTGAAGAAGAAAACACGCTGCAGATCTTTATGTGAGGATTTGCAGGTATGTGAGGATTTGCAGGTATTGCCACACTTACTGTAATTCTTCTCAATCTACACAATTAAATGTTCTATGACTGAGATTAATCCTTTCTCTTGTTTTATCAGCTATGGCAGATTGATGGCTTGGAGAGGACACATGCTCATCCCATTCTTGTCCTCAACTACAATGGCTTCATCCGCCAAAGGTTGCTATTTCACGGGATTTTTTTTCTTTACTTTTATCTTTCTTACTTTTGGTGGAGGTTGTCCCAAAATAATTTAAACCAGTTGAGACTATAAGTTTCTTTGTCCTTTTCATTTTTTAATATCAGCACATTTTTATAAATGCTGTTTGTTTGACAAAATAAAGGTTTATAACAATTGCTGGTCCAGTTTCAAGCATGGTGATCTCAAACAAAGTGCAGGACATAAATGTTACGAAGGTAAGTTAAACTGTTTTTTTTTTTGGGATACATTTCTAAATTAATTTTTTTTCTTTCCTTTTAGACGTTTCCAAACATGGACGCTCTTACTACTTTTGCGTTTGTGTTCGATGCCAAATCCCCTAAGAAATTTGTTGGTTGCAAGAGTTTGGTGTTAGAAACACAAGTAGGCTGATCCATCTCATTATTCTGTGTTTTTACTATGCAACTTGATCGTTTTGACCTTCTCTTTCTCATGTCTGTGTTCTCTTTCCTTCTCCTGGAGTAATACAAAGCACATCAAATTGATTGCCAGTGGAATTTCATGATTGGTAATGAATCTGCACTGAGATGCATTTAGCTGCTCAAGCTCTTAAGCTCATTTTGCCCATTATTGTAAGCCAACTAGCTACTTGAGCTTGGTTTGGCACGTAGTTTTGAAAGTAATAAATGTAAATGCGATAATAGACTAATTGTTATGTAGTTTTTGGCTGTATGTTTTAAATCACAAAGACCAAAAAAGTAAATCATATGAATCTAGTAGAATGAATGTTGGTTTTTAAATTGAACATATAAACCATGAACTCATTCTTCATAAACCTATTACAATACCAATTATTCCTAAAAGCCTTAGTTTTATAGGAAGGACTAAACAATTATATCTAAGATAATCATTTGCAGGAAACAGATCAAACGTTACAAGAAAACAACTATGTGCAACTTAATTAATATAATGAGGGTATCTATTATAATAATAATGATAACCAAGCTGCGTATTTACACTATTAGGCTAGTGTCACTTATAGTCAGTCCACCAAATTTAGCTTATGCCTTATTGTTTTATGAAGTAAACAAAAAAATGTTGAATTTAGCTTCACTACAGTATTTGGTTCATAATTACTGTCTATTGATCTTTGGTTACTTGGAGTTTATAAAACCTATGATATAGATATTTAATTTCCTCACAAGAAACTGTCTCTTATTTAGCTGGATCTTCACGTTATCCTTAAATTTTTGTTAGCTGGGTTAGAGCTTAAGACCTGTGCTTCAGAGATATTCTCATGTTCATTAGTGGTGCATAGGTTATGCACTAACAGAATATATGTTGGTAACATGTCTGTTCTTGCTTCTGCAATCTTCCTTAGTTTTGAAATACCATGGAAAACTTTGATCGTGGTTTTTGACTTTAAGGGGTATAATTGAATATGGTTCATCTTAAGTGTTCTTATAGTCCTACAGCATAATGTATTGCACCAATACAGACCATCCAAATTTGTTGATTTAACAAATTCCTCGAGGTAATGATAATTCAGTAGTTAGAGATGGGACAAGTAGATCCTCAGATTCTTTTTGGTAAAGTAATTGTATATTCCCTGATTTCCAATGGTTTTTCTTATGTTATTATTTCATTGCACTGAGATATCTAAATCTGCTTAGAGTTTGGTTCATTTTGATATGTTGACTTTTGGTATTTGACGACTGTT
Source organism: Boswellia sacra (assembly GCA_013180625.2). Classification (NCBI taxonomy): domain Eukaryota; kingdom Viridiplantae; phylum Streptophyta; class Magnoliopsida; order Sapindales; family Burseraceae; genus Boswellia; species Boswellia sacra. The sequence goes on from SNVD02005484.1 coordinate 179,099, forward strand.
GTGTCCTTGGGCAATGACCAGTACTAGTATGACCCAAACGATTTTGACAAGTCTATTTTTTCCAATTCAATGTCGAAGAGATGCACCATTCATGTAAAATCTATGAACGGGCATATTATCTGCCCCTACCCCATTTCCTTATTTTATAACGAATAAATGAAAAAGTGTCCATATTTAATATTGTATTATGAAAATAACATTTTATTTCTCTGTTTTTCTTATTTTATAGTTCAGCAGCATTTCTTTTTGTGCCCCTTAGGTTTGTTTATTTATTATTTATTTTAGTGAGGCCCATGAACTCCTAATCTTTTTGACAAGTTCATCAAGTTCTCAGCTCGATATTTGATTGGCACAGAATCCATAAGAAAGAATGGGAAAAAAATTTGACGGATTTTATTGGTCTTTGTAGTCAATAAAAGGCAAGATAAAATAAAATTTCTATTCTAATCTAACTTTTATCCCTATGGTTCCTAGCTTGTTCCATATTAAGATCATTGTTGCATGCTACAGTCTTTGCTGTTGGGAAATTTGTTTGATAGATAATGGCCTTGAGGGGAGTTAAACTTCTGATCATATGGTTAAAATGAAAGGTCTTAGCTACTCAACCCAATCCTTGGCAATTTTATGGACCTTGAGGGGAGTTAACTTCATGAAGATGCCATTTCCTAACAATAGTTTTGATGCAGTATATGCAATTGAAGCTACATGTCATGCACCAGATGCAGTATGTCAATTAAGAAACTATGATCCATTTTTTTCCCCTTGATGAGAGGGCTTATGAGCTTTCATGCTGTGTGCATTTTCATCTGTTTAACTTCTGCTTACTTGTGGCCAGTAGGGATGCTACAAAGAGATTTACAGAGTATTGAAGCCTGGCCAATGTTTTGCTGCATACGAATGGTGCATGACTGATTCTTTTGATCCCCAGAATGCAGAACATCAAAAAATTAAGGTTGTAAATCTCACAAGGATTAAGAAAAAGTCTGTTGCTTTTACCTGCGAGTTTATTTATTATTGTGTGCATGTATTGAAGTTTTATTGATATAGGCAGAAACTGAGATTGGTGATGGCCTTCCAGATATCAGGCTCACAAGACAATGTCTTAAAGCTCTGAAAGAGGCTGGTTTTGAGGCAAGTTGCAATTATGACTTATTTTCTTCCTTTTCCTTAATCTGTTTCATGTCACTTTGTTCTTCTACACGGGCTATATTTACCACTTTTTTTTAGGTAAATGATTAAATGGTCTGTAAAATAATAGTGAGCTTATTATTATTTCTTTACTTCATGAAGGTGTTATGGGAGAAAGATCTTGCTGCTGACTCACTTGTCCCATGGTACTTGCCTTTGGATACAACCCACTTTTCATTGAGTAGCTTCTGCCTAACAGCTGTTGGACGTTTCTTCACCAAGAACATGGTATAGATTGATTACTTTTGGAGATACAAAATTTTCAAAGATCTGCATTCTGAAATTAAGAAATTATGTTTCCTCTCTATGCTCTGCTAGTTTCACACTATTATTGTCCAGTTCAGCTCACTTGTTTGTTTTTCCTCTCGTAGGTGAAGGCCCTAGAATTTGTGGGATTAGCCCCAAAAGGAAGTCAAAGAGTTCAAGATTTTCTAGAGAAGGCTGCAGAAGGTTTGGTGGCTTTTTATTTGTCTTGTTCTTTTTTCCTTTAGGCACAAATCTCTGCCAAAGTAACATCTATTCTTTTTTCTTTTTTTTTCTCAGGAAGGAGATTTTCACGCCAATGTATTTCTTCGTGGTGCAGAAGCCACTTTCAGACAATTAGTAATGTATTACTTCAAACTATTTCTAATTGCTCCTATGAAAGGAACCAAACCGACCATTATGAGTAGAAATGCAATTTTATAAATGTGCATGGTATGCTAGGTTCTTGTGGTTTTTTTAGTTGGTAGTAACTGAATTGTCTTGTTGTTATTTGCTTAAGCAGAGTATTGGACAGAAAGCACACATGTAATTTGAAATTTTTGTTTGTTTGTTATTGGTTTTTTCAATGAAAGAGGTCATGCTCTTTTTTTTTTATGCATTGAAATGTTGGATTAGAGAGTAATTACTTGCAAACATTTAAGCGATGTGGTGAACTGGCTGAACTTCATTTTATTGATAGCTTTGGTTAATTTAATCCCACTTGTGTAGGATAAAATCTAAAGAACATGATTAAGCGGAAGAGAACTGCACATACCAGTGAATGTAATTATAATTTTTGGAGATGATATAGATAATTTGTATTGAGAGCGACAGTATTTCAACCAATAAGTAATGAAATAGGATGTCAGCATGATAAATTTAAAACTTCCGTTGGAAATAAAAATTTTTGCATTGTTAGTTATGTGATGTTTTGTATAAATGGGCATGTTAATTTGTTAAATTATATTACACTGAATCATTATTATGGATGTTGTATCTAATGTGTGTATCCTTATCTAGCAGATCTTCAAAGTTCAGAAACATTTCGGTTAAGAAGTGGACCGAAACTTGTGATTGATATTCTAAAAGATGGCAGTATAGAGATCTTGAATACTGGTTTTGCTATTGTTGATGCATCTACAACTGGTAATGAAGTAGTCAAAGAATCATTCATGGAGTTGAAAATTGATGAGGTTATCTTGGAAGTTCTGAGTAGACAGAGAAATGGAAAAATTCAAAGTTTATATGATGCTATGCGTGTTCTGTTGACTCCTGATGATGATCGAGTTGTGGCTTCCCAAGTAAGTAAAGGCTGCATGCAAGCCTTATGCATAGTTGTAACTAGTAACCTGTGATTCAACATGTCAACAGAGAATGAAGTTTTAAGTAATTTGATTAATATCCGTACCTCTATTTTCTTTCTACTTATTTTAGTGCGTGTGAAACTTTTCTTATGTTGTTTTCAAAGGCAGCTTGTCATTTAAAAATGCTGGTAGCTAGACTTAGTAATCCTTTCTACTTTATGTACATTTTTTGTTAAATCAAACTTTCCAGTACAAAAAATACTGCAAAAAAATAGTTACCTCAAGTAATCAGGACTAATATCCAAGCCTACAGGTTTATGGTTATGCACTATGATTTGCAAAGACCGCAATTGCAAGAGCTCTTGTGGATTCACTAGCTGCAGGGCTTACCTCACCCAGCATTATTGCAACTAGTACCATTTTAAAGGTTGATTCTGTCAATGTAAGTTTTCCTAAATAAAATATCAAATTTCATTAGTGTTTTTTATGTCAATTAGCATAGAGTTTGTATTCTCAAAATTACTCTTGTAATTCTATTTTGTGAAGTGTATTGCCAGTTCTTGTTGCATATACAAATTTGTTGTATATGCGTTTGGATATCCTAATGAAATAATGATATTTTAGCTTAAAGCATGGCAAGTATCAGAAATTTATCAATATATTCTTTCTCACTTCCAACATTAGAGTTCTGATGATTAGAGTTGTTAACATCCTGTACAAGTAATGATATTTCAGATACATGTGTGGATATTTGCTATGTTGGCTTGTTTCTAATTTTTTTTTTTTCATGCTGCAGGATGAAATATGCATATCAGTTGCTGAATATGGCGGTATTGATGCAGTTCTCCGATGTATTGATGAAAGTGGTGAACAAGGCAACAAAACTGTAGCTAGAACTTGCTGTTCTTTGTTATCTAAGGTATAAGTTTGAAATCTTTGTTTGTTTATTATAATGAGTTTTATGTAATAATAAATATAAATACTCTCTATAGTTAAACTATCATTCTACATTTCAGTGAGATTGAGGTCTTTGCTTCTGAATGAGGCCAACTCAATTCACAACTATTTCAATGAGATTGAGCTCAACCAATTGCTTTAATTTCCCTTATATATTCCTTACTTGGTCTGCTTTGAAGCTTCAATGCATTTATCTTCACCTTATATGCTATTTGGATTCTTATAATATACAATTTATATATTATATACAAATTATATACTTTTCAAAATAAAAAATATATAATACGTGTCAGCCAGAACTAGAATACCACGTATTATATATTTTTAAAGGTATATGTCAGCCAAAAACCGACACATAAAAGTTACACGAAAACAATGAAATATATGTCACTCAGTGAATGAAAGTAGATGTCGGCCTAAAAATGACACATATGTTCTCGGTAAATGTCGGTCGTAAAACGACACATATGTATTAAGAAATGCCCTTTTGTGTCAGTCAACGAATGACACTAGCATGTCATTCTTTGACCGACACAAGATTTGTGTCAATCATCGAATGACACTAGCATGTCGTTCCCTGACCGGCACATGATATGTGTCACTTATTGACGAACACATATTTAGTACAATCCAATACTGGCATGCCATTCTATGACCGACACAAGATTTGTGTCAGCCAACGAATGACACTAGCATGTTGTTCCTTGACCGGCACAAGATTTGTCTCACTTATTGACGGACACATATTTGGTAAAATCCAATACTATATGACACATATTTGTTAATACATGTCTGTTTGTGAATGACACATATGTTTGTGTCGGTTTGACCAAGGGACACGTATATAATATGTGACAGGTCCATTTATGTCGCGCGAAGACCGACATGTATATTGATATGTGTCATTTTTCAGCCTACACAAAAGGCCTTTTTTGTTGTAGTGTGAAAAAATACATGCATGTCCTAATGATTGAATTTTATATAGAAAAGAGTATGCATCCTTTGGCTCTTTTCCTACTTGTGGATTGTCAAGATGGAAGAAAACATCTAACAACTTTAAATCTAGAAAAGGCATCCCTGCCAAATTCTTGTGGTACTTCCCCCCAATTCCAATGTTTAGGAAGTTATTTCAATCTCCTGAGATTGCAAAAAACCTTAATTGGCATGCCAATGGTAGAAACATAGATGGAAAACTTAGGCACCCTGCTGACACCTCATCTTGGACATTAATTGACCGGTTATGGCCTACCTTTGGTGTTGAAAGTAGAAATCTTAGATTAGGAATTTCAGCCGATAGGATAAATCCACATAGTACCTTGAGTAGCACTTACAGTTGTTGGCCTGTGCTTACCGTTGTTTATAATCTCCCTCCATGGTTTTGTATGAAAAAGAGATTTATTATGTTATCTCTTCTGATATCGGGACCACGACAACCTGGTAATGACATAGATGTTTATTTGGCATCATTGGTCGATGATTTGGAGCTTTTATGGGATGAAGGAGTAGATGTGTATGATTCTTACAAGAAGGAAACTTTTAACATGCGAGCCATATTGTTGTGGACAATCAATGATTTTCCAACATATGGCAAACTTTCTATGTGTTTTGTAAAAGGGTACTATGGTTGTCCAATATGTGGGGAAGAAACATCTTCATGTAGGTTAAAACATGGTGAGAAAAACATCTACGTGGGTCATAGACGATTCCTTCCTCTAAGTCATCCATATAGGTCTCAAAAAAAGGCATTCAATGGACACCCAAAACATGGTCTCCTTCCCAAACTACTTAGCGGGGAGGAAATCTTACAAAAACTAGAAAATTTCCAAAATATTTAGGGGAAAAGTAAGGATAGGAAAAGAAAGAAAAGTGATCCTGATGAAAGCCAATGTTATAAGAAAAAATCAATTTTCTTCAATCTCCCGTATTGGAAACATTTATATGTTCGACACAACTTAGATGTGATGCACATTGGAAAAAATGTTTGTGAGAGTATTTATGGCACACTTCTAAATATTCTGGGGAAGACAAAAGATAAACTTAACTCTAGATTATATCTTGTAGAGATGGGTTTGAGGGAAAAATTACAACCATCCCACAAAAACAGTCGAACATATTTCCCTCTTGCTTGTTACACACTGAGTAAGAAAGAGAAACAGTTCTTTTGCCAAACTTTACATGACCTTAGAGTTCCTTTTGGATATTGTTCCAATTTTAGAAACCTTGTATCCATGGATGATTTAAAGTTGGTTGGTCTTAAGTCCCATGATTGTCATGCTTTGATGCAACAATTGCTACCATTGGCCTTGAGATCAGTGTTGCCTAAGCATGTTCGGTACGCCATTACTAAGTTGTGTGTCTTCTTCAATAACCTCTACACCAAAGTGGTTGAAGTTCCTAAGTTACAAAAAATTCAAAGTGAACTTGTCATAACCTTGTGTTTGCTTGAGAAATACTTTCCACCTTCGTTTTTTTGACATCGTGGTGCACCTAACAGTACATTTGGTTAGAGAAGTTAGGTTGTATGGGCCTGTCTATCTTAGATGGATGTATCCTTTTAAAAGATACATGAAAATTCTTAAAGGATTTGTTCGGAATAGAAATCGACCAGAAGGTTGTATTACTGAGTTTTACATTGCATCAAAGGCAATTGACTTTTGCTCAGAGTATGTTGGTGTTGTTAATGGACCTATGGAATTTGATGGTCCATTACTTGGAGGTCGAGTGATTTCTATTTCTCAAGAAGAATAGTCACAAGCACACCTATATGTATTACAAAACATGGATGAAATGCAACCTTAGATTAAGTATCTAATTTTCTTATTTCTTCTTATAATTTTAGTTACATTTCAATTCCTTATTATGTCCTATATAACTAACCAATGTTGTATTTGTTTTGCTAGAATGCATATGAATTGGTTGGAGACTCGTTTTCCTAGGAAAGTGAAAAATGCAAAGTGGCTAAAAGATGAAAACAATCGTACCTTTATCTCATGGTTTAAATCGGAGGTACATGTTGAATTTCAACATATTGCCTTCTGAATTAGTGTTTTTAGGTAAATAATTTCTCTATAGAGCTTCAAATTTACATTTTCAGCATTGATCTTTAATAGGTTGGGAATGCTGTTAATAATAATTAGGACATCTCTCCCACATTGAAATGGTTAGCAGAAGGGCCTCGTCCATATGTGAGAAGTTATTCCGGTTACGTCATCAACAACTCTCATTACCATACAAGAGAGCATGGGGAACACAAAGTCCATCAAAATAGTGGAGTTAGCATTGTGGCAACAACAATGCAAATTTCTAGTGCCAAAGACAAAAATCCAATAGTTGGGGATCTAACTTTTTATGGTGTAATTAACAAGATATGGGAGTTGGATTACCACTCCTTCAGCTTCCTTTCAATGTGATTGGGTTGACAACAATAGGAGTGTTAGAGTTGATGAATTCGGGGTGCCATTGGTTGATCTCACTCATGTCGGACACAAGTCAGATTCATTTGTACTTGCTTCGCAAGTAAAGCAAGTATTTTATGTGACAAACCAAAGTGATGAAAGATGGTCTATAGTGCAGTTCACCTCCGATAAATGTTACAAAATAGATAGAAGTCGAGATGAAATACCTTTATTGGTTGAACAACATCAATTCACAAATGCTTTACCTACTGTTGACTCATTTGACACATTTGAGCATGATGAGAGTGGGTGCCTTAGAGAGGATTTAGATGGCATATGGATTGACGACAAAACTATCAAAAATTTCAATAAATGTTAAAAGGTTCACCTTTTCAAATATTATATATGGTTTTACTTTGTCTATTAATTGTATTATTTTGAAACATCATTACTGTATTAGAGTATATTGCATATTCCTTGTACATTCCATAGTAACAAGTGTATTTAATAGATTAATAAAATATTGTGTTTTTTTTTCAGGACAGCGGCAATGTAGGAGGATGGCAATAAAGAATTGAATGATGGTCAGAATAGTAGGGAGGCACCAGGAAAGCGCAAGAAAAGAGGCATATGCAAAGGAGTTAGAACAAACAAAAAAAAATTAAGGTGTGAAGCTGCCGATTATAACTACCACCAACGGGGTGCCAATTGGGGAGAATAGGAATGCACTCATATCCACTGTTGGTGTTTTGGCACGTGATTCAGTCCCTATTACCTATCCAAGTTGGAAAGCTGTGAAAGACAACTATAAAAACAAGATATGGGAAGAAATTAAGGTACTCGTCTTAATCTATTATGATGTAACAATATTTTGTATGTGTTTTGTTCTAATTGTTTAAAACAATTTTTGTAGAGCAAATTTGACATTGATGACAAATGGAAGACTTATTTGTTGCAAGAAGCTTGTACAGCTTGGAAAAATTTTAAGTTTTGGTTGACTAGTAGATTCATTTTGCCAAATAAGGATGATCCTACAAAATTGAAATATCCACCAGAGGAGTATCGCGAAAAAATTCAATAGGAAGATCGGGACAAATTTGTTACAAACCGTGTGAGTGATGAGTTTCAGGTAAAGATTCTTATTAAATTTGTTTGCATCAGTTTGCTCAAATCTGGAATTTCAGCATGAGAGGTCATCACAACTTAAAATTATCTGCTGGTTTGCTTTTTAGGTTGTGTGTAAGAGAAGGTATTGAAGGATGATGTAAAAAAAATGCATAACGGCATGCCTTATAGCATGTATATGTGAAGTCCATTTCGTATGTAGAAAGAAAACAGTGGTGTCACATTTTGTTTGTTAAACCCTTTTGATCAAACTATGAACTAAGTTGCCATAAATAATGTTTTAGAACAAATGTAACTTTCGAAACATTAACCTAGCATTTTCTTTAGCTATTATTGTAGCTGAGTTAATTAATGTCAGTTGAGTTAGATTAGTCTTTTTATGTAAAAGACTAATTCATTTTTTGATATGAATTTTGTTTTATTAAGTTGAGTTACACAGAATGTTTAATGATCTGAAAAAATTTAATGCTATAGGTCAATTTATTTTGTTATATGTATATAATGTCATATGAAATTGATTACAAAATCTGAAGGAATATCGCACAATTCAAAGCAAGAGAAGAAAGATGAACAAATATGACCATTGTACTGGACGATCAGGTTATGCACAGTTGGAAAAAAAATGGTAATATGGTTGTGTTTATTTATGTGAGTGTTTATGGTTTTCATACAAGTGGTATTTAGCTTCCAAATAAGATAATTTATTTATTCCTTAATATGTGTAGCGAGAGGAATCTGGTGATTGGACTTCACCTATTGATCGAGCTGATTTGTGGGTGCAAGCTAGAAAAAGAAAGAAAGATGGTAACTACCATCTGAACGTGGTTCCTATTGTGGAAAAGATTGTGAGTAATTCTATCTACTTAGCATTAAATTCTATGTTTTTATACTTGTTGGGATAACCCGTCCAACAAAAATTATAACTCTTACATAATAATTTTGGTCTGTTATAGGATGAGTTAAAGGCACAATCAGCATCGGGCGTTATAGACACTTCAGATTGCAATGATATTCTTGCCCGAGCATTAGAGAGAGGCGAGCATAGTGTGAGGGTGAGGGGGGTGGGCAAATTTGTGACTCCTTCAAAGTATTTTTCAAGATTAGATCGAACTTATGAAAGTGAAAAAATTGTGGCAGACTTGAAAAAATAGATTGAAGAAAGAGATGCAAAGATAGCCCTTCTCATGAGCCAAGTAGCGACAGTTAAGTCGAGAGGGTCAAGTAACACAGTGCTAGAGAATCAATTCAATTTTGGAATTCATAAATCTAAGGACATAATGAAAACTCCATCTGTGGCATCTAACAAGGTCTCAAGTGAAGCAGTGCAAGGAGCACTAGCAAAGTGAAAAAGGAAATGAAATTGGAAGATGAGAAGGATGGTGCGAAGGAGCAAACTCCACATGCTCAAACTACCACTACAAGAAAAACAGTTTTTTGCGACGAAATAAAATTTGTCGCAAAAAGCGGCCTTTTGCGAGAAAATTATAATTTCGTCACAAAAGTTAGCATTTAAAAAAAAAAAAGATATTTTGCAAGGAATTTTTCGTCGCAAAATAAAACCTTTAGCGACGAATATTCATTTTCTCGCTAAAAACTCGAGTGACTAATTAGGGAAGCATTTTTTGCGACGAAATAAAACCTATTGCGACAAACTTTTAGCCGCAAAAACGTATTACACAAAGACGGGATTTTGTGACAAAAATTTTATAGCAACATGAACATTTTTTGCGACAAAATTACGTTTCTCGCAAAAAAAGACCTTTTACGACAAAAAATTCCTCACTAAAGGCCATTCTAATTTACTATGCATATATAGCAATACTTGACATTTTGCGACAAAAAAATAATTCCTCGCAAAATGTGACGAAATTTTCCTCGCAAAAGGTTTATTTTTTGCGACAAAAAATTTCTCGCAAAAAGCCATTTTAATTTGCCATGCATACGTGGCAATACTGGACATTTTTGCGACAAAAACGTGATTCCTCGCAAAATGTGACATTTCGCGGGGAATTTTTTGTCGCAAAAGGTTTGTCGCAAAAGGTTTATGTTTTGCGACAAAAAATTCCTCGCGAAAAGCCATTTTAATTTACCATGTACACGTGGCAATACTGGACATTTTGCGACAAAAAGGTGATTCCTCACAAAATGTGACTTTTTGCGAGGAAATTTTTCTCGCAAAATGTGACTTTTCGCGAGGACAATGTTCTCGCAAAAAGTCACATTTTGCGACAAAAAATTCCTCGCAAAAAGTCATTCTAATTTGCCATGCACACTTGACAATATTGCATATTTTGCGACGAAAATTTGATTCGTCGCAAAATGTGTCCTTTTGCGACAATAAATTCCTCGCAAAAAAGTCAACCTTTTACGAGAAAAAATTTCTCGCGAAAAGCCCGTCTAACTTATTATGGACATGTGACAATACTGGACATTTTACGACGAAAATATATATTCCTCGCAAAATATGACCTTTTGCGAGAAAAAATTCCTCGCAAAAAGTTATTTTTTTAAAATTAAAACTTAATAACTTTCCTCTTTTGTTTCCTTATCTTTGTTCGTGGTTCGTCTAATATATAAGTCTTTGTTTAAAAAATGACAAAAAAAAGAATAAAGAAAGTATTAAAAATCTAATTTGATTTTCTATAAATTGACAATTTTTAAATATAGTAGGGTCATTTGGATATTCATACAAATTTTTATTAAAAAAAAGACCCTTTGTAATTCCATTCGTGCTTTTAAATGTGAAAAACTATTAAGATATTCTAAATTTAGTGTTTGTAAAAGAGATAAATAATTAAAATAAACTCTCTATATGTGTGTGTGTGTGTGTGTGTGTGTGTGTGTGTGTGTGTGTGTGTGTGTGTGTGTGTGTGTGTGTGTGTGTGTGTGTGTGTGTGTGTGTGTGTGTGTGTGTGTGATATGAATCGTTAATAATCTAATAATCAAGCATAAAATTTATTGCTAATTATTTATATATAATCTAATTTATGTGTGATTTATATATGTCTAACTGCTAAATTACAATTATGATAAACTTATTACCACGACTAATTTTTAATTGATGAAAACGAGATTGGAAAAAAGATCTAACTTCTAAAAATCTAATTTATTTTTCAACGTTTAATTATATGTCAAATAAACATAAATAATTAATTAATAATCATGTAATGTTGCCTATAATTATGTTTTTTATTTTTTTGTTATAAAGTGTATTAATTTAGACAATATATTTCTCTTAGACTTTTAATTTTTATCGTATAACTTTGAGTAAATTGTTGAGATATTTTAAACAATTGTTAGAGTTTATTTTAAGTGAGATAAATAATTAAAATGAACTCTATAACAAAAAATAAATATATTTGTTACATATTGATTACTATATGAATAATTAATCATTTGCTGGTAAATGACAAAAACTAATTTTCAATTCGTAATATATATGATACTTGTAACATATGTATATGTATATATGTCTAATAATTAAATTACTTATATGAAAAAAATATTTTTTATAATTGTAAAAAATATTTTTAATAATTTTTACTTTTATAAAAAAAATGGATAATTAATTTAAAGGCATTTTCTACTTGAAAATAAATGCAATTTTGTGACATTTTTATATAATTATAATATGAATAAGTAATCATTTACTAATCAAATTAGAAAAGCTTATTTTCAATTTCTTATAATAACAAATATGACATATATAGATATCTAATTATTAAATTACAACTATTACAAACTTATGGTTTGCATTTGTCAAGATATTTTAAATATTAATTGTTAGCATTTGTATAATGAATAAATAATAAAAAAATATTCACTAAAAGTAAATGCATTTGTTACATAATAATTATAATATGAATATTTGATCATTTATTTATTAAAGTATTAAAAACTTATTTTCAATAACTCGCACATGACAATTATGTCATATGTATAGATGTTTAAGCATTATGCATTTATTAATGATAGTTGACTTGTGTGTATTTTGTTAACACTTTAATACATATGACAATTATGACATACGTTTATATGTTAATAATTAAATTATCTCCATCACAAATTAATTTTTTAAATTTGTAAAACATATTTTTAGTGTTTTTAAAAGAAATAGATAATTAAAATAAATTATAGCTAAAATGAATAGAATCTTTTTGTTACATATATGATTATAATATCAATAATTAATTATTTATTGATCACTAAAGAAATTTTTTTTTGTAATTCCTCATATAACAACTATGACATATGTATAAATGTCTAACTATTGTTTACATTTGTTAAATAATTCTTGAGTTGTTGTACCTATTTTATTAACATTTTAATACTCAATAAAAAATAATTAAATACCATATAATGTTTTATATTTCTATTGTATATGGTTGTTATATTATTTATTAATTTGTCATCAAATTATTTAATACCAATCCAATATTATATAAATTTAATTATGGATGAAAATTTAATTAATAAATAAACTTATAATTATTCAAAATTTAAATTCAAATTCGTCGCAAAAACTAAATTTTAGGCAGACTTTTTCCCGCCTATTAAATTTCAAACTTTTTTCAATAGCTCGCACATGATAGTTATGCCATATGTATAGATGTCTAACTATTTTACATTTGTTAATGATTATTGACTTGTATGTATTTTGTTAACACTTTTATCCTCAATTAATTAAAACTAACTAAATACCATGCAATAATTTTATATATCCAATGTATGTGGTTAATACATGATTAATTAATTGACATTAAATTATTTAATATTAACCTAATATTAAATAAATTTAATTATGTTGGATAAATTTATTTATTACTAAATAAATTTATAATTATCAAAGTCCAAGTATGATTAATTTCAAAATCTTCTTAGTTTTTTATTATAATTTTCACATTTGTATATTTTTTATGACAAATAAAAGAGTCTTTAACATTTTTTTTAAGATTTTTAGTGAGGAAATTTTCGTCGCAAAAAGATTAATATTTTGTCGCAATATATGATGTTTTGCGATGATTTAATTTCGTCGCAAAATGAGGTTTTTTGCGACGAAATACGAATTTATATTCGTCGCAAGAAATAAAATTTAGGCGGACTTATTCCCGCTTGAGAATTTTGAAAATTTCAAGTTCTTTAGCGACGAAAAATTTGTCACTAAAGATCAAAATTTTTGTCGCAAAATAAAATTTGGGCGGACTTTTTCCCGCTTTTGAAATTTCAAAATTTTGAAGCTCTTTCTCGACGAAAATTTTATCGCAAAATATCAAAATTTTGTCGCAAAAAAAAATTTTTGGCGAACTTTTTCCCGCTTTCATTTTTTTATAATTTTAAAAACTATTTTGCAACAAAATTTTCGTCGCTAAAGGTTAAAATTTCGTCGCAAAATATCCAACTTTTATTATATATACATGGGTTAATTTTTTGGATTGTTTCATTTTCTTCTATCACTTCCAATTCTCTACTCCTTTTCTTTCCCAACATTTGGTAAATACTTTTACTCTTTCTTTTACTTTTGTGTTGTAATATATTTTCTTTAATAGTTTAATATATTTTTATTTATTTTAATATTTGATTGATATTATTATCTTTTGTTTAATAGGTATTTTTGAAGATGGAATACAACTCAACATTCTCAACAATCTCAAATTCTTTGCTTCTTCAATATTGTTTTTTTCATAAACTCATTTTTTATGCTTTAATTATTACTTAACATTTTATTTTTATTTTTTTGTTTTTAATAGGTATTTTTGAAGATGGGTTGTACTTGAAGATTTGAGGATTCATACAAAGACAACAACAAAAGAATTTTTGGAGGATGAAGTTTTGCATTTTTCTTTCTCTTTTTTGTATTTTTTTTTAATTTTGCTATGTACAAAGGTTGATATATTGTAAAAATATATTGTGATAAATTTTTTATAATTTATTGTTAATTAATGAAATTATTAATATAAAGAATTAAGTTGTGTAATGAGACATGCCATTTATTCTAAAATTTATAACTAATTAAAAATAAAATATGTAAATTCTTAAAAAATAATCAATTTTCGTGTTAAAAAATTATTGCGACGAATTTTTTGTTGCTAAAGGTAGTATTTAGCGAGAAAAAATTGGTCGCAATAAACTTTTTTAACTAAAATAATTTTATTAAAAAATCAGTTGTTTTCTAACAATTTGCGACAATATTGGAATTCATCGCAAAATATACTCTTTTGCGACAATTTTTATTTTGTCGCAAAAAGTTGACGTTATGTTATCTTTTTTGTGACGAAATATTTGTCGCAAAATACCACTTTTTGCGAGAAAAATTTTGTCGCAAAAAGACTTTTTGTGAGGAATTCCAGAATCGTCGCAAAAAAAATATTGCGACTGGAGTGCGACGAATTTATTTTTGTCGCAAAAACTTATTGCGACGAAATTTTAACTTTTTGCGACGAAAAATTTCGTCGCAAAAAGTCATTTTTCCCGTAGTGTACACTAGTAAGAATATATGTGAGATTTAACGGTATAGATATAATTTTTTTTTGACCTTTTGTTTAGTTATGGAAAATCATATATTATTTTCTAATTTGTTTCAGCCTAGATGATGTAATTTAAAAGTGCAACTAGATGGAGACATAAAGGCAATTGGAAAAATTTTGACGGATAGGGATCCAAACATGGTGGTATGCATTGAGGTTTGTTTCGATCGAGTTGCCATGCTACCTATACAGTTGAATGAAGATATACTAAAAACCATATATGATGCAGTAGGGGAACATGTGGAATGGGCTGCACATCTTGTTGTTGAAACTGATAAGGTAATGAAGAATCAACATCGCTCAATTTATGTTTTATCTATCATTTGCCTCAATTTAACCTTAAATGCATGAAATTTACTAATATTTTTTGAGATTTTTAAACATAGGATGCAACTAAATCAAGACCACAAAAAAAGAAAGTCAGCCAAGAGTTGAAAGCATTGCAAAGGGATAAAGAAAAAGGTAAGAAGCAAATCCCAAAACTTGATGCAGTGGTGATGCTTGAAGGATTAGTGAACATTGGGGTGGACAAGGATAGAGACATTAAAATTTAGTTTGAGGTTGGATTATTTGGGTACAATGTTGCAACCTATTCGTCTCATGGTGATATGAGGTGCATCATCGACTATAAGGAGCTAACGCAAAACTGTATCTCAATTTATATGAGGTTTGAACATATTTCATCTTTTATACCATTATTGACTAAGTTTATTGTTTGGTATTAACTATTATGCATATTGGAAATAATCAGATTTTAGGAAGATCTATTTATATTTTCTTTTTATTTTTAGTTCTATTTTCATCATCATGCCCACATGCAATAATGCTGTTGATTTATTTTTTTTGTTTTGTTACGTGTTGATGTAACACTTTGGGAGCTTAACCTTTACTTTGTAGGATTTTTTGGTACTAATTTGATTTTGAGATATTATATTGTGAAAATGTGAAAGCCTGTTTTCCCATTTGTTAACTAGAGAGGTTGTGCAATATAGCTTAAAGGCACAAGAGGGTTGTTTTTGGAATATTATGCATTACTAAAACATTAATGATAGAAATGTTATCAACTTCACAACAGGTTTAAGTTTTCTTGTATCATATTCATTTGTCTAAGAAATATGTTCTTTCTATTTATAGTTATTTGTCTATGAATAGAGATGCGGTTTTTTAATGTCGATACTTTAATATCATGAACAACATTTACTACATTTTGATATCAGTTTTTGGTTGCACTTTGAAAGTTCATTTATTTAATTAATTGATTTGCTCTTTTGTGGTAAGTGAATGGCGAGAGTTCATTGATTGTATTTGTTATTGTAGTTATCTATATGAGACATTAGAAGGAGGATCAGCCACACAACAGTTTGGCTTTATCAACCCATCAATAGTCCTACCAAACAAGCTTCAAGATGCTAATTTGTGTGCTGACATGTTTGAATCAATTGCAAACAAGCTAAAAAGTTTCAAAGATAGGAAGTTTGTTTTTCTTCCTTACAACCCAGGGTATATTTTCATTATTAACATGTGTTAATTTTATTTATATAATTTGATTGCTTATTTCCAGTATTTTGTATTACAATTCACTTATTATAAGTTGCCAGCAGCTACCATTGGACTGTGATGGTGTTTAACATGATAGCATTCAAAATATATTTTCTTGATTCAATGAGGAGAGCTATTGGTGAAGATGTTAAAGAAGTTATAACCTGGTATTTTCATGTCATTCTTAACATAAAACTATTGGTGTTTTGGAAGTTTATGAGTATTAATATTAATTATATGTGCTTGTAGGGGGTTTGCGTCTTGCCAAGAATTTGTTGTAAATAAAAAGAAGAAGAAAATTTACTGGATTTCAGTTAAGGTATAATTTTAATGGTTTTGATATTCATATGATATTTCAACAATGTGTAAACACAATTATTATGTCAACAACAATTTATTTACGGATATATAGGGCCCAAGACAGGTGGAAAACTTTGAATGTGGGTATTACATTATAAGATATATGAAAGAAATCATGTTAGACCTTAGGATCTTGTGTGAGAAGGAGAGTTGGTGTCAATTTTACTTGTTTTATCAAGTTTGGATATTGTTAGAGAAGTAATTATGCTTTAATATGCTGCAGTTCAACAAGAAAGAAAAATATAATGATGAAGAGATTAATGATATCAGATCTAAGTGGGCAAAGCATGTTACCCAACTCATATTATTGAAGCATGCCTAGGAAAAAGCTTAAAAATAAGGTTGAATACAAGAAATAATTAACTTATACATAAGGTTTTCATATTTGTCAATTCTTTCTAACAAGTGTATTTCTAATGTTGCATCCTTGCAGATTGAAGAAGTTATGTTGATTGATTTTGTTGATATATATGGCGTACAGTTGCTAACTTATTTTTTGGGGATCGTAAATTGGTGGGTTAATTTTTTGTTTCTATTCATTTTTTTATTTTTTGATTCTGTTAATTTAATTTATTTTGTGTGCATATATACGTTGATTCTTTTGTTTCTGGGTGTTGGTGTAGATTTGCTTGTGTAGACCAGACATCGAAGGGGCTTTTGGCTAGATCTCTTATTTATATGTTATGTTGTTTATTTATGTTGGGATAAATATATATATAAATTTGTAATGCCAAATTCAACAGTCTTTATCCATGAACTCAAATTTTTTTTCTTGGTCATGTTGTATTGACAAGTTTATGATGATAAGTTAGGATATGTTTGAACATGGCAGAGTAGAAGTTGATGATTAATTAGGTACTCAACAATTGTTTTCCATATCCATATGTTCTCTCGGTGTTGCAAGCTATAACTGTGTCAAGCTTCTATTATTCACATAAATTACTCCTCTAAAAGCTATGTTAATGGAAAAAAAAACTGTGCCTAAGTTCAAACTATTAAGTTTCTAATGGAGCATATTTTGGGTTTAAAATGGTTTATGCTTCTGCTACTGTATTATGGGGTCCCTCTCGTTGCAGGATGGCTTTCTGAAAGTTATTAAATTGCCAGGCATAGAGTGTGCAGATTCATGTTTCGTTGATAAAACATTTATTTTCAACAATTCCTTGTGTTAGAGTTTCAAGTCCAATTTTGCAAATATGCAGATATCTACAGGGGAGAATTTTCACATTTTCACATACTATGCAAATCTTTTTTTTAATAAATTATTTCTTATTAATAGAAGACACATTAACATTTTCCAGAAATTATTTGTGTGCATGGACTAGATTCTGCATATATGATTGATTATCATTTATGATGATCTTTTAGGGTTGTTGTTGCTACTTGGGTATGGATTTGATGGGTAGGATTGTTGCTGCTTTTAGGGCATGAATTTCTGGTTGTGTTTTGCTAATGTGGGATAAATTGTTGGCAATTTATGGAAACTATATTTTGTTTCAACTGGAGAAGTAGGAGACTGATTTGATATCATAGTAGCAATTTCAAATTTTGGCACTTTGTAGGACAACATCTAAAATCTTTTAAAATTATGGCTGCTTGTTAGAGAAATGGGCCATTATTTTGGGATTGATCTTCAGAATATAAATCAACATGAGACCTATTTTTTCCTTCTGAAATGGCAGTTTGAATTCGAGATTCATGCATGATTTTTAAATTTGTGGGAAGCATTTTGAACTGTGTGCTGGCTTTTCATGTTTATGAAGTACACACATGAATTATCTGGATTCTGAAAGGAATATATCTTAAATTTGGCAGATACATTATTAAATTCTCTAGTCAGATTCATGCTATTTTATATTGATAACTTCGTTTATATGTTAGATCAACTTCTCACAGTTTTATCATGTTGGTTGCTATATAAGTAGTTAATTCATTTTGTGTATTTGTAATGTACAACCAAGTGAATCCAACACATTTGCTGATATAGAGGCAGTTTATCAGTGTCTTTAGACTGAGTAGGGAGTAATCGAGGAAGACCTAATTCTATAAGGATAGTCAGTTGGCAATGGGCCAACACTGCACTTGGCATCAAAATTGCCAAGGTTAAGACATAGTTATCATGTTTGTTGATATTCTGGCCTTCGTGTACTCTGCCATGTGAAGTTCACATTTTGCTTTGACATTTATATGGTAAGGATCAATCATGATCGGTATTGTTTGTAATAACTATGTGAATCATTTAGTGCTTGAGCTACTGTCTGCAGTTGGCATCTCATGTTTACCGATATGCTCTATTTGATTGCTAGTTAGAATGACATATTGACTGCTAAATTATGTTTGAGCCCTAGAGTTTATGCTATTGCTGTTGCAATGTTTGAGCTAGTTATTGTTCTAATATATGCAGAATATCAACAAAATAATCTTGATGTGTTGTATTCTTGCTAATATAATAGGTAACAGAACTGGTAGGCATGCATTGGAATGATTACACATACTTTTAACAGAGCTGGTAGGCATGCATTCAACCATTTTTCAGGGGCTACTATGACAGTAAAATTAGCAAAAATCCAAGGGCTAAGAAGGCCTGGCATGTCAGTATAATTTCTCAACTGTAATAAGCAATTAAAGTTTGATAATAGGTTGTTTTCAAGTGCTACATTCCATATAAAGTCTCGTATATTCTTATAATTCTATTTGTATTGTGTTTAAGCTTTTCTTTTATGTAGACATGATCTTAAACATAAATTTTTATTTACTTTAAAAGTTAATAAAATTATCATGTTTTTAGGAAAGAATACATAATATAAATGATACATCTATTATCATAATTTTTTTAAAAAATATTTATAAATATATATATATATATATATATATATATATTCATACTTGAGGATCAAAAACATTCAAATATGATAACTAGGAAGAATACTATTTTCAAAAACTTGACAATAATAAACAGTCAAATATGAGTCAAAAAATTCTGTCATACTTGACAGTATCCAAACGGACAAGTATTAAAAATTACTATTTTACAATAATATTTGTTTGTAAAAAAAGAGAAATATTATTCTATCCTCACATACTTGACGGTTAAGAGCAATCAAATTTGAAAAAAATTCGACCGTTAGGTTCATCATATTTGACTGTTACTGTCAAATACTACTAATAATAATTTCAAAATTTCGACCGTTAATTTTATCATATTTGACAAAAACCGTCAAATATTTCTTCCAGAAACCGTCAAATAATGCTAAAAAAATGATTCAAATGGTATATAAACTTGACTACTTTCTAAGAGTCAAATATATTATAGTAAATATTTGACTGTTTGACTTACTGTCAAATATTATCATATTTGACGGTAACATATATGACAGTTATGAACCGTCAAATAATATCATATTTGACGACCAAAAAAAGTCAAATATATGTTTTTTCTTGTAATGTATATAAGCATTTTTCTTGAAGTGGTGGGATTTTATACATTAATTCAGACAATTAATGATGGATTTTAGTTATTAACTTGAAATATTATTTCTAATTGATACCACATTGTATAGTACATAGTGTAGAAATAATTCTTTGACTAACTATATCGTTTTGGTTTGTGCTTTGTTATTGCTTATAGATGTTTTAAAATGAACCATAACAGTTATTGAGTCTCTGGACCTTCATTGATGAATGACAATTTCATAGGTAATAACAATTTTCAATACCTCATCAATGTATTTTATAGTTAAGTCTTCTTAAGTTTTTATTGGGTTGGTAACTTTATGCTTCACTTTCGTTTTTGACAACTTGGTGGGCTTGTTAAATATTGATTACGTTTTCAATTTTTGATATTTGAAGTTGGTGGAAATTTGGAAGAAGTGGCTTGATGCTTTTCCAATCCAAGTTGGTGTAATTTGAAGTTTTAGTTGGATGGAGATTATGGTATTATGAGCTAAACTTTCATCCTAACAAAGTTTTTGCGATCAAGATACTGGGTCAAACCCTCTGTTGAGACTTAAAGGAATATAAACAAACCATGGGTATGTCTGGAGAATAGAGTCACCACCCAATTTTTTATTGAAAAAATGGATGATGGCAATTCGATCCCTTGCTTCATGACCTAAACTAGTCTCATCCTTTCAGAGATGGGTTTAGAAAGTTAGGTACGAGCCTTCGACCCACCTAGATATAAATCTGACCTCCAGTATAGTACACCAAATGAGAATAGCTTATATTGTCATACAATCCACTTATGTTGTTCATTTATGCATATGCTGTTCAATTTTATCTTCTTAAGGACATGTCAGGTGGTTTCAATCAATATAGTTGAATATTCATAAAAGGAAAGAGGTGAGGAGAAAAGATCTCTAACTTCTTTCAAACATTGGGGAATGGGAATGGGATTACACCAATTTTTTATTTAACAAAAAAGGAAACTATTTCTAGCACTTCAAATATCATATTCATTCACAACATATTAATGCAAATCAAATATTCAATATAAATCATTCAATTTGAGACTCGATAAATAGTTAATTTCTCACCACCATATGTAAGTCTATTCAACACTTATCAAGTCTTTTGATGACTTCATTCATTTATTTATAAATTCTAAGTGACGGTCGCTCACCATCAATCTGAGTCCACCACCACTTCATGGCAACAATCATTCGATTATATCTCTAATCATGATATATTTATACATACATTCACAATAAATCCACAAAAACTCTAGTTAAAGCCATAAACTAAAATCAAGGCATGCAATTCTACCTAGATTTGATATTCTATAATAGCAATCTAGCTTAAGCATGACAATTCTATCTCATTTCAATCAATCATGGCATTCCCAACTAAATCATGGCATATTCTAGCTTAATCAAGGAAATTATAGTAAAAGATGGCTATTCTAGCCTAATTAAAGTAATCAAAGTAAGCATGGCAACTTAATCAATCAAAGCAATTCTTACCTAATTCTATGGTATTTCCTACCATTCATCAAAACAATCATAAGTTTTGATTCCTAATCGTGATTCTAATCATGTACCCTTAAGCATGATTCTAAGCATTCACAAAAAAATAAACTCCTAGCATGATTCTAAATAAAGGAGAGATCAAAAATAAAAGGCTAAAAAATTTTGTAGAACCCTAATCATGCTTCCAAATGTCAAAATAAAACCTAAACATGCTTAGAATAACCATGAACAAACCTAAATCATGCTTAATTTTAAGCAAGAAAATTAAACAAGAAAGAAAGGAAAAAGAAGAGAGAACTGCTCTCAAGACGTACCGTTTCTAGGTTTAGAGCAATAAAAACGCTTAAAAAAATATTTAGCAAGAAAATACTCATTGAATTATCATGCATGTCTTAGAGGGAGAGAGAGAAGATTTCTAGATGCCCCTGAAAGTAAGGAGGATGAGGGTTTATATAATTGAAGGCTTATAAAGTTAAAGGTAGAAGTTGAAAAAGGAAGCAAAATTAAAAAAAAAATGAAAGGAATTTAAGAAATTTTCCAAAATAAGGGGAGGACAATTGGCCGACTATGGGAGGATCGTCAGTCGGTGGTGGCCTAAGAAACCTCATTGTTTCCTCTTTTTGCAATGTAGTCCCCTTTGACCTTGTCTGTTCAATCATGTATAGCTCTTTGAGCTTAACTCTTATTTGTGATCCATAAAATTTTATGAAAACTAGACATCTATAGCTTCGCAACGGTATATGACTCATTATCAAATTCCTTTTAGATTAATATTTGTGAATTTTCAAAATCATATGTCAGTTTCCAAACCTTTTAGTTGGTTTCTCCTTGACTCACTTCTTTTTGCTTCCAATGTCATTTTGGTAATTTCCTTTGTTCATCACTCATAATTGAGCTTAAAAAATTCAGCGTCGTCAGCCTGCCCCCTACTTTAGAGGAGTTTGTGAGACACAAAGTTCAGCAAAATACTTATACCTCGTCTTTTCTCTTTTTGTCCTGATATCTTTATCCTCATCTATATTCTGTCAGACTTCCCATCATTTGCTCTCTTCCTCAACTCTTGCAAAAGAGGTGTGCCCACTTAAGGGCTAATTAGCATCCTTCTAATGTATGAAATATATCCTTATGATACGTGACATGCACTTTTCTAGTGCAAACAATTGCATCCTTCTAATGCATGGGGTGCATCCTTACAATTTATGATGTGCACTTTTCTAGTGCAGACAATGCATCCTTCTAATATAGATAACGTAAGGATGTATCCTTACATTGCATGGTGTGCACCCTTCTAGTATAGATAGGCGCATATTTATGATGCTTAGATAAAATACTTTTAAGTATACCTACTTCTTGGAGTTTAAAAACACTCTTCGGTGCACTTGTTCTAAGGCATTAAATCACTATTAAACGCACATACTTCCTAAAGTTTTTAAACACTCTTCGATATGTCTCTTCTTAGGTCTTATGCCTATTCTAAGGGTTTAAGACACTCTTACGTGTACCTACTTTTTAGGGTTTTTAAACACTTTTTGGTGCCTCTTCTTAGGGTTTGTGCCTATTCTAAGGGCTTAAAGCACTCTCAGGTGCACCTACTTTCTAAGGTTTCTTCCTATGTATGCCTACTAGGAAAGGCATCTATCATGTAAAGCTTCATAGTCTTTAGACCTTTCATTCTTTATGCCTTCAACCAAGCATTTTTCATTGTTGATCTTTTTAGATTTTTGCATTCGTTGGGTTTCATGCCCTTCTTTCCAGTGTTTCTTACATCTATTCTTCACTTTTTGATTTCTTCAAACTCATTGGGGAGAATTTTGTCATATTGCATCTTCTTGGCCTTTAGACCTTTCATTTGCTAGGTGTCATGCCCTTTCTCTGAATACTTATTGTTTCTACTTTTTACAGATTCTTGCACTCCACTGAGGAAGGTTCTTGATATGCTGTGTCCTCGTGGACTCTCAAGGGATGTCTTCATCACTTTTCTAAGTTCCTGCAAAATATAGAACATTTCTTGATAATTTCAAATCAATTCAAAGTTTAGTTCGTTTGGTGTGTTCTTCAACAAACTGCTTTCTTGTCTCTGGAGGAATTCTTTCCATGTGAATTCAGTTTGAAAATTCCATCGACTGATGCTCTTTGTCTTTCCTTCTAAGTTGTTAAACTTTGCCATGTTGGAGTACTTGTCACTAGTCATGTTTGGAAATTCTCTAGACTCTGTGTTGGTGTCTTTTTCCTTTCTCTTTTCTCTTCTTTTTCTTTTTCTTTTTCTTTTCTCTTCTTTTTTTCCTCTCTCTTCTTTTTCTTTTCTTTTTCTTTTTCTTTTCTTTTATTTCATTTTCTTTCTTTTCCTTTTTTCTTTGACCTTTTGCCATTTTGCCTTTCATTAAGGGGATTGTTGGTCGGTTGTGGGAAGATCACCAGTCAATGGTAGGTCGATAATCGCCCAACAGTGGAGGGTCTATATATTGACTCTTTTGTTTCTTGTCCGATTTGCTCTCAGGTTTCTTTTACATGACGGGTAATCTAGTTCATCTTGGCTTGAATGAGACCGATCCGATCTAGAGATTGGCATTAAGATAGGTCTTTTAGTACCTATCATTTACGACTTTGATTCTCACGTAATTAACTAGGTATGCTTTCTTCTTAATTCTTCATTTTCCATTTTGCAGGAATTTTTTAGACATGTAGTCATGTATAGAGTTCAATTTCTTATTTGAGATTTCCATGAGAACAAGATGTATGGGTCTTTTTCTATAACCCATAGTTGGTTCTTAGAGATCAAGAGTGAGTCCGTTAGGGACCGTATTACTTCTATTGGTTTCTATGAGTTCATCACTTCACTTCCATATGCTTCTCGTCATACTAACGTTGAGCACTGGCTACTTTATGTGAAAGGTGGATAGAAATGGCACACATTTTTCATCTTATGATTGGAGAGATGACTATTATGTTGTTTGATGTTGCTATTTTGACTGGCTTTTAGTAAAGTGGGAGGGTTGTACCTTTTGGTTCTTGCATCGTAGACTTGAGAGATCAAGGAAATTTGATCTACTATCTTCTTGTATGTGATGTAAAAGTCAAGAACAATATAGTGATTCGATACAATTCATTATAGGTGTATTGGAAGAGGAGATGGAGCCTAACCTGAGTCAAGGTAGATCAGTATGCATGCAGCTTCTTCATGTATCTGCGTGGTTTGACGCTTTTTGCCAACGTGTTAAACACCACCTTCTTGACTTTGTTTTCTACCTTCCAAGATCTTGACCGAGTCAGAGACTTCGATTGGGACCCAGCTACTTTTGGCCATTTTGGCTGAGACTGTGCATGTTGAGGTATCACTACGATCACCAACTCTGCTCCATTAATTAAGGCAGCTTTTCCTTTTTTATACCTTTGTGAGGACTTTTCCTCTAATGAACAGTGGGTTGTTCCTTGTGAGGAGCTCGAGAGGTCTTACAAATTGGATTTTTTTCGTCATTACACTCATGTGATAACCTAGAGCAAGATAAAAACATTGTAGTTAGTTTTTGTTCATTATGTGCTCATTAAATTCTTACCACATTTCCATCTTGTAGATTCTTTCTGAGTGGTAGGGGCTTGTTGGGAGCTGGTTGAGTGCTAAAAGGGTCACTGCTCTACATGTTAACTACCACATTCTTCTTCCATGCCTGTCTAGTATAAAGGTCCATACAATCATCAGATTCTTCCTTTACCACCAGTTCCTATGAGTGATTCCGTTGATTTGGCCATGGAGCTAGAGGTGACAAACTATACTATTGGGATTCCTTTAAGGAAGATCGAGTTTCCTGAGATGACGATCTCTTATGCAGAGTGGGCTTAAGCCACATTGCTTCACACTAGGCCAAGTCAGACTATTGATGACATCCCTTAGTCTTCTACTCGTATTGGTCGTGTATCATCTAGTTGTGCTGGTAGCTCTTCTGCCCGTCAAGGGAAGAGATCGAGAGTTTCTTCTTCTAGTACAAGCACCTCTACCTAATTTGCTGTTACTAATGAGCAACCTCGTCCTCCCTTGGTTCCTCCAACTTTTCTAGCATGTCATGTGATTAGTGATCTCCAGACTTATCTTAACAATGTAGTTTACACTTGGGATGCTAGTGGATAGATCAACACTACATGATCATTAAGGATCTGACTATACCACTCCTTTCCTTCCTCAAGATACCACTCTAGTAAGTTTCCTAACTATATCTTCTTTAAATTTCCTCCTATTTTTCAAATTTCTATTAGGCATAAAAAATACAATGCAATGCAACGTGATCTTTTATAGAGCACATTTTTTGCATGCAAACTACTTCACATGAATGTCTTGTAGATGTCTCATCAGTATCAGGTAAAATATCGCTCTAAGCTTCATGTATGTATGATTTCTATCTTAATAGTTTTTCTAACCATATGCTTCTTGGTTGGATTAGACGAGTCGTCAGGAGAATACTCGTTTGGAGCGAGAGATCGTGCACTTTTAGGCCCAAGTTGTTGCATTTTCTGTTGATGATAATGATGATAACGATGAGTAAGGACTATTACCATGAACTTTCTTTTCATATTGATTTCTTTTCTTGTTGTTCATTTAGCTTCCATGCACGAACTTCTATGCTTGGATTTTCATGATGTCCAATCAAAGAAATCAGTTGTATAAACAAGCTTGGAAGACTTGGTGAAAATTCTTCTATTTTCAATTGTGTACATTACTTCTTGAACTGTGTGTATTTTGATCAATTTACATCTAGATTTATTGAAATTTACTTGTACATCATCATTTATTCAATTTGAGCAAAATTACAAAATTCGAAGACCATCCGCTCGAAATTGCTCGTTGATACAAGAATAAGAAGCTAAAACTGCATGGAAAAGGAAGTTGGTAGGCTATTATGCCTTAAACAACTTGGGTCGGTGGTAGGACCATTGGCCAACTGTCTTACCACCATCGACTGGTAATGCGATTGTTGGTTGATGGTTCGTCCACTGCTTATCAATATTTTCCTAGCTACTTACCTTTTCTGCTTCGTTTCTTGCACTATTTACACACTGCTCCTCCTTCACTTCTTTTCACACCTTCTAGTGCTTTTTTTCATTTTTTTTTTAAGTTTTTCTTTATGCTTCTCAATGCCTCTTTATGCTTTTCAACATGTTTGAGGCCACTCTCAAGGCCTTTTAGCCTTTCTTGAAGTTTCTAAAAGACAACGACTGGAAACAACTCAAGTCCAACAGTGTGAAATTTCTTCGACATGTGAAGGTTGACATCCCTTCCCTCAAGGACTACATGAACTTTTCGAGATTCTCATAATCACGTGTTCTACTTTAATGGGCAAGAACTTCCCCCCATGTATCAGAAACACTTTGCCATAATTGGTTGTCATTCCTCTAGTTCTAAGAGCATCATTTTGCCCACTGTTGAAACACCATCAAAATCCAACCTTGCCGATTTCTTTAATGTTCCAGTTTCTACCATGGCATTTAGACTAGAGGTGGCAAAGTGATATTATCTTTCATTGTGCATCTACTTGAGATGATGAATAGGACCTCATTCAGTTGGCTTCGCTTGTTTCAGTTTTGTTTACTTGTATAGTTTTTGTTAGTTTCACTTGACGGTCTTTGGTGACCCGTATTTGGTGAATATCATTTCTTAGTTGGGACCTAGTTTTACTATAGTTCTCTTGATTTTGGCTGAGACATTAATTGATTTGGACCATGTCAGGATTGATCCGAGTAAGAGGTTCAATGGCAATCTTCAACTTTTTCAGGTATTCCTTTTCAACCCTAAATTTTACCTAAGTAGCATTTTTAGGTTTTGAAATTTGTGGGTTTTTATTTTTTTATTTTTTCATTTGCTTCTTCTTTTTTCTAATTCTCTAATTTTGCCTAAGTCACCCTTTTGGGTTTTGGACTTAGCGAGGTTGGTTTTAACCCAACAAGATTTTTCTTCATTCCTTTTGTATGCTAACTTTTGCCTAAGCTGCTCTTTCGGGTTTTCAACTTAGCAGGCTTGCTTTAATTTTTTTCAAAGTTGCCTTTTCAAGTTTTTGACTTAGTAGGCTTTTTTCTATTTTTTGCTTATTTTTTAGATCTGGTGACAAGGGCGACAATTTATTATGATTTCATACAAATAGGAGACTTTAGAGACATGTCTCTTGAGTTGACTGGCTTCGAGTCATTTCGGATACTCAGATCCGTTGGTACTATCTAAGTTAGAGAATGGAGCATGTTAGTGTCGAGACTTATATCACGTGCGTGCCTTTGGCAGGTTTCACCCATAGTTCATTCTATGGTCTCACTAGATTGCGTCGACAATATAGAGTTAAGTAAAGGATTGTGACTTCGCTGATCGTATTCAAATCTAGAAAGCTGTTTGTTTGCTATGTCGAGCGAGTGATGGATTCTTGGCCACATTCGACCATAGAGAGAAGTATGTTCCATGATTCTAACTTCAAGACAGATGACCGATAAAAGGGTTAGTGACCATTCAATCATTCATTCCTGATCTGGTTGTTGAGCTAGACGGTGATATGAGTGATATGGTGAGCCTATTCATAGTCCAGTGAAAAAATAGAGGCGACATTAATATTTTCACTATTAGCTTAGATGTTAGATGCCTTCGTTTTGTTGTTATGCAAAATAAAGAGTCATTTTAAAGGCATTTGTTTCCAAACAATTTCATCCCATTAATAAAAGTACAACTTTTCTTTGAACAATATGTGCACAATGAGATAACTTCTATCATTAATCAGTCATTTCTATTTTTTTGCTTAATTATCTTCTCTCACACTCTTTTTTTTTTCTCACTTTCACATATAGTATATCTTTAGCGTATCCATATTGATAAGTGCAATGAATTCATTCCTTTTCATGTCTGATAAAATGACAGCTCCACCAGACATGACTTCCGTCAAAATGAATGGGTCTTCCTAGTTGGGCTTGAACTTTCCTTTTGCATTAAACACTACCAACATGGCTTGCTTAATGACTAATTCTCCTTCATTGAATTTCCTAATCCTTATTTTCTTGTTAGTGACCCACTTTTGGTATACTGCATGTGACATTTGACCTTTATCCTCTTCTCATCAATCAAGGCAAACTGCTCACATCTATTTTGAATTCTTTCCCCTTCAGGAGTATCTACTTCTATCACAACCCTTATTGATTTTATTTCCATTTCAATTGGTAGGACCGCTTTTGAACCATATACTATTGAGAGTGGTATCATGCTTATTGAACTTCTAGGTGTAGTTCCATAACCCCATAGCACAAAAAATAGTTTCTCTGCCCAATTTTTATATGTCTGTACCATTTTGGCCAACATCTTCTTAATGTTTTTACTGGCCGCTTCTATAACTTTATTTGCTTGTAGTCGATATAGAAATGACTTGTGGTGTTTAATCCCGTATTTCTCAAGCAAGGCCTTAGTCTCAGCGTGAAAATGAACCTATTACTAGTCATGATATGATATGATACTCCTAATCTACATATGATGTTTTTCTCAATAAACTTTGCCATCTACTTTAACCCTAGTTTATTGTAGGACTCAACGTCTATCCATTCGGTTAAGTAGTCGATTACCACCACTATATATCAATGCCTATTAGAGGCTGATGACCTTATTTCGTCGATTATGCCAATGCCCTATGCAGCAAAGGGCGAAGGTGCTATCATCCTTTATAGCTCTAAAAGTGGTTGATGAATCAAATTTCTATTGATCTAACATTAGTGACACCTCTTCACAAATCGGACACATTCCATCTCAATGATTAGCCAATAAAAGCCTTGGCCCACATATGCCACTATGGATTTCTTCCATAAGCCTTCTAGCTTTTGGTTAACACACCTCAATTATATCCCTTCTAGCATTCTCCTATACATCACTCCTTAATGACAAGTAAACTATTAGGCCAATCATCGTAGCATGGCCCTATCTTTCTTTTATGTACTTTTTCAAATCATAAGGCCATGGCTTCTTATCTACTTCTACTTCCATCACTAGGGAATCCATATAACAAGGACTTTATGATTGTGATATCACTATTAGTCTCATCAAGATCTCTTAAGTGCTCACTTAAACTAGTGCCAAAGAAGCTAAGGCATCCACCATCTAATTCTTATTTCTAGAAAGATAGGTGAAGGTACACTGCTTGAACCTCCCAACTAACAGTCTAATATGTCCCACATATGGCTTTAACATTTCATCCCTTAGATCCCATTCTTCATTTGTTTGTGAGATGACTAATTTTGAGTCTCCCTACACTTCTACTTCATCGATGCTCATCATAATCAAGATTTCTAACCTTAAGGCATAGGCTTCATACTCAAGCATATTATTAGTGACTATAAATTTAAGCTTCTTAGCAAAATGAATAACTTATTTAGCTGACAAGACTACAATAACTCATATTCCAACACTATTTTTATTGATAAGTCCATCAAAGAACATCCTCTATCCCAACACCTAGATTACCCCCAAGTGTTCATTTGGGATATCCAACTCCCATGGTTCTTTATCATCAATCGAATTCGTGGCCAAGAATTCTACAATAATTTTTTGCTTTTATCACATATTCAATGTCAAATTTTGACAATTGAACCAACCACCTTGCTAGCTTCCGCACCATGGATGGTGCTTATAAAGGTACTTCACTTAATCCTCCTTTGATGCAGCCTTTATTTTTGTAACACCATGGCTAGGCATATTTTCTCCACATTATTTACTTCATCTTTTAACGCAGCAACTTCTTGCTAAGTTAGTAGACGACGTGTTCCACACCATTCTCATATTTTTGTGCCAGCATAGCATTAATGGCCTCCTTCCCAAAAGCTAAGTAAAGAAACAAGTTCTTGCCAGGCTTAGGCGGTCTCAAGACAAGTGGATTTTGTAAGTATTTTTTAATCTTCTCAAATACTTCTTGGCACTATTCATTTCATGTCACTGGCTGATCCTTCTTTAAGAGCCTGAAAATTAGTGCACAAACCATTGTCAGCTTGGCAATGAATCAATTGATGTATTAGATCTTCCTAGGAAACCCTCGAACTTCTTCCTCAGTCTTGGGTGATAACATCTTGGTAATTGCCTTGACATTGTCAAGATCCATCTCTATGCCTTCTTGCCAACTACAAATCCCAATGGCGTCCTTGAAATGACTCTAAAAATACAGTTCTTTGAATTTAGTCTCGGCTTATACTTTTTCACCTTTTCTAGGAATCTGTCTAAGGCATCAAAATGTCTGTCTCGAGTCTCAGACTTCACCATCATGTCATCCATATATTTTTCTATCTCCTTATGCATCATGTCATGATTAGCATCATTGCCATTTGTTGATAGGTCGCCCCTACATTTTTCAACCTCGAAGGGAATCATCTTGTAACAATAGGTTCCCCACTCTGTAATAAAGGCTATTTTTAATCTTATCTTCATTGGCCATCATTATTTGATGGTAACCAAAAAATCTATCTGCAAATGAGAATATCACACTGGCAACCGTGCTATCTACCAACATATCTTTGTGAGGTAAAGGAAAGTCATCCTTCATTGAGGGCTTGTTCAAGTCTTAGTAATCAATACATGTTCGAACCCTTCCATCCTTTTTTGGCACAGCATGATATTGGCTAACCATTTCCAATAATTTATCACATCTAGAAACTTGGCTTCAATCTGCTTGGACACTTCTTTCTTCATCTTTGGAGCCCATTTCAATCTTAATCTTCTCAACTTTCGCTTGATCGACTTTACATACGAATATGTCAAAATTGTTGCTCGGTAATAATGCTATTGATTCCAAGCATATCATTATAGGACCAAACAAACACTTTTTCATTCTTTTTTAATAATTTTTTAAATCTCTCCCTATCTCATTAGGAGTTGTATCAAGTACAATGCATATATTCTTGGGATTTTCAATTGCATCAAGATTAATGTCATAAGTTTTAATGGCATATATGTTAAACATGCTAGTGAAATGCAAATTATCATGCACAATTCCATCAGGAAAGATATCATATGAATAAGCAAATTTATTCTTTATTGTATCAAATTTTGAAACATACACAATGCCTTTATCCTCAATCAAATAAAGAACAAATGCATCCTAATCGCAAATGTCTTTGATCCCTTCTTCAATAAAGGTAGCAAGGTCAATAGAACGGTTTATTAGTGGTGCTTGATTTCGAAGCTTCGTTTCCTCAATCTTTATCTTCTCCGTCTCCTCAGCCAAATCATAAACTTTAAATATTCTAGCTTGAAGGATATCCTTAAAAATTTCAAATCTGGGCTTCAACATTCCATTATAATCTCATGGCTTAATAGCTCCCACATACTTCGTATTTTGAGTCTTGACAAACTTGATGACTTTCGCTTTTTAGGCTCACCATTTTCATCTTCACCGGACATATAGTCGAGCTCTCTTTTAATGGCTTGACCCTTAAAACCTAAAAGGAATGACAAACCACCTCTATTCTTTCCAAGCCTAGTTCCTTGTGAGTACCCTTACTTCTTCATTATTCCAAAAACAATGGGACTAACCCCATCAATCATGGCTATATGAAAGCCGTCTATGTAAGGTATCTCTCCAACCTTCACACTAAAGTACCTTTACTTCTTCATGTCAGCAATGGTCAAGGCAGCATGGATAGTGACTATCAGACTATCCAAGTTCTATCAAATCTTTTGGTTCAATGTGGAAAGGACTCCACCAAGCAGATGAAATCGGGCTCAGCCTAATAAAGCAACAAATGTGATAGGAATGTCAAGGATCTTGAACTTAATCACAACTTCAATTGGCCTAGTCTTCAATAGCATCTTAAAGATCCTAATAGCACTCATGTTAGAGTCATCATAAGCCTTGATCACCATCTCACAAGGCTCAATGTCATCTTTATTGACTCCAAATTTGTGTAATATCTTCATTGGCATAATGTTAATGGTAGACCCACCATCCATCTGATACAAGAAGAAATCTTCCTTCTAATATTTGTGGTAATGAATAACTGCTTATTGTGATTCCCTCTTTCAAAGGGCAAAACATTATCTGTGAAGGTAATCACACCCTTTTCACTTAGCCTATTGGGTCTTCTTCTAGTCATAGCAGTTAATATCTGATTAGGAGTGGCAACCATTGATATCTCCACACCAGCCAAAGCCCTCACCATGGCCTATCTATGTTTTTGAGATGAGATCAATAAATCCCGAACATTGGTTTTTGCCTGAGTTTTCTTCAACTGCTTGAATACTTGACCTTTTTTTTCTTTAACTTCTTCCTCGATAACCTCTTTGCCCTTCTCAATGGTGTCCTCCTTCTCAACTGACTTTTCTTTCTCATGGTAAAATCTACCACTCTTATTACTTCTTGCGCATTCTCCCTCTCTCTCTTGAGTGTTTCTCCCTCATTTCTCGCGTCTATTTCTTCTTTGTCACTACTAAAGTCAACCTAGAACTTAGGAATGGTCTTGACTTTGGGAATTTCATTTGAAAAATGCATGACTCCCACCTTTTTAGACCCTCCAGGTAAACTCTTTCTCCTCATGATGCTTTCAACTCATTTCCTTTTTTTGACCTTGATTCCATTTAAGGGTCGATTTTTCCTAACCCCTCTTCTAGCCATCGACTTCTTGGCAAAGCTACTCATAGATGTGGACTTCTTTTTGGTAGATTTTTCTTCTTCTTCATCTTCCACTTCTTCTTCTTCATTTTCCTCTTCTTCCTTACTGTCACTAAGGCATATAAACTCAGGCTTCAAGCTTCGATTAACCCCTTTCACTGTAATATTGGTCCATCCACCTTTTTTAATGAAAATTTACCATAAGAATGGGCTTTTCTTCTTTGGGCTTTTTAGCCTTAGGCTTTTTATTAGTGGCCACCTTTCTAGCAGACCTCTCTTGTTACATAAGCTTGGACTTCTCTTTTCTTTTGGCTCTCTTGGCCCTGTTTGATCCATTCTTTTCTTCAAAAGAATTTATGACTTTCTCTTCGGTCAACCCGGCCTAATCATGTTCTTCGATGAAAGAGGTTCTCGAATGTAGTTGGATAGCAAGTTGCTTCTTAAATTCGACTTTTCTAGCTCCGAATTGGGAATCTAAAATTTGTTAATCAAGTCTTGGACGAGTGTAATCATTAGTCTTATGACTGGCCATTTGATGGAACTCACACTTCTCATGATGCCTTCAATTCCTTGGCAATGGCTTTGAAAACTCCCTTAATGGCAAAGGTTGCAAAATTGCTTCGGCCTTCGACCTAGCAAAGATCTTTGACAATGGCTTTCCTAAACAGAACTTTCATTGGTAAATGACTATTTTCACTTCAGCATTCTTAGTACTAGACCCTCTGGCATGATGATACTACCCCTAATTTCTTCAAGGGTAACTATTATTGCTTCTTTTCTAGCTAGCCTCCAAATCTTCTATTTGGATGTCCAAATCATACAAGACTTCAAATGTTTTGATAGGAAAGCACATAAGTCTATCTGTAATAAAAGCATAGGGCTTATTGATTATCATACTGACCTACTCCTTCTCCGTTGGCCTCATGGTCATCTTGGCTACTTTGGGCCTCTAATAGACCAAGTTCTCCAAAAAAATCCCATCGGACTTTTGACACATCATCTCTAAATTTTTCAAAATTATCTCTAGTTCGGTATTGTGGCGATATTGCTCCACAAACTGTTCAAATTATGACTCTCAATCTTCTCAAACTCTCTTAGGAAGATCATGATACCACACAATAATATCATCATCTAAGGAGCGCATAAAATACTTCAAGATATACTCATTTGACAAAAGAGTAGTGGCCATGACAGTAACATACTGTCTTAGATGCGCCTTTAGATTGCCTTCTTCATTAAACTTAGGCAAATCTGAGATACAAAACTTCGATGGCAAATCACTATCCCTCATAAGTAAGATGTCATCTAAGCTTTCAACCCCTTTTAGTCTCTAGTTGTTTAAGAAAGACTAGACATTCTCAATATCCTTGCCATTGTTTGATCGATTTAGGCTTGTCTTGGATAGTTGGGTCTTTCCCCTATCTTTTTCTTGACTAGTCTCACCCTTATCACCACCATTCCTATAGGGTAGCAATTGATTCATAAGGTTAGGCTCATTTTACATAGCTTGCATAAGTTGGGCCAACCACTGCTGGATTACGGTGATGTTAGCCCATATTTGAGTCATCTTAGGATTGTTATTTAATGTAGCCATTTCAACAATTGGTTCTTCTTGTCTTGTTAAATGACAATCTCATCTAACATAAGCTATGATGGCTGCAAAATAAAAGAGTTAATGCCATGGATGCAAATGCATGTATGCATGATACAATGCATGCTCATGCAAGGGCAAAGACATACTTTTAACCTCCCAACCTTATTGCTCCCATACAAGATTGTTAAGTCTCTTTCTTAGTCATCTAAGAGTCGAGATGGAGCTAAAGACTTCTCATTCCAATGCCACATGGCTAGTTTACGTAATTCATGCTTATTGTACACAAATGTGTAGTTATGTAGGGACTCAAAATGACAAAGCAATTAGTATTTGGTAACCTAATCAGAATCAACTTATTATATCCCTAGTGGAGTCGCCACTGTGAATGGGGCTTTCATCCCGTTAGAGCACTTGTGACCATGACACTATGTTAATGCTTCTTTTGAGAATTAAGGAAACATAAAAAGGCCATGGACATGTCTGGAGAACGAAGTCACCATACAATTTGTCAATTGAAAAAATGGCTAATGGCAAATCCAATCCCTTGCTTTGGGACCTAAACTGTCCTCATCCCTTCAAAGATAGATTAAGGAAGTTAGGTACGAGTCTTTGACCGACCCGGATATGAATCCAGTCTCCAACAAGGTATATTGTCACGCCCTAACATCCCTTATTTAGAGATTCTAGGGGTGATTATATAAGAAATTAAAAAGAAAATAAATTTAAAGGACATCCTCAATATCTCATCATATTTTTTTTAATATAAACATCATTTAAATTCATTACAACATATGATCATTTGTTCAGAATCAACCGTACACACACTGGTGACTAACATCAATACATAAGATTATAGTCACATAACAAAATCTCATATCACAAGCTAGTAGAATCAAGACCGTCCCCATAATTATTGCATGCATGCAGACTCCAGACTTTGTAGCAAAGCTTTGGAACATCACTAGTATGAACATCCTTCTGTGTACCTGTGGAGGAAGGGGGTGAGCATAAAGCCCAGTAGGAAAAATTCTAACATTATACTAAATCACACACATTCAACCATTATTCAAGTATAGAATTATACACCCAATAATAATAATAATTCAAATAATTATATTTATTCCTGCATCAAGTTTATAATTGTGTTCCCCTTTGATCCGTATACAAAATGGCCCATCCAAGGTCCAACACATCATGTGTATAGTATTCGTTTTCCCTTTGGATCCGTATACAAAACGGCCAATCCAAGGTCCAACACCTAAAATTTTATATCCGTATTCTCTTTGGATCCATATACAAAACGGCCCATCCAAGGTCCAATGCACGCATTTACACCCTCTTTAATATAATTTCTATGACAAATTTTAAGAAAATACAATCTTTATAAAAATCCAAGACTTTCTGGAAGTGGGCAATCGTTTTGGGGTGATTCTGGAATTTTGCTCGGCACTCGATACTATGCAACTTGACATTGGACACTCGACATTCGAACATGCGCGTCGAGTTGCACACACAGTGCGTGACACTCGACCCTCGACACTTGAATAGGCAAGCCGAGTTGAGCACACAGCGCGTGACACACGACACTCGACGCTCAAACGCGAACGTCGAGTCATGCACACAGTATGCGACGCTCGAGTCATGCACACACTCAAGACTTGAACACGCACGTCGAGTCGCCCACACAGCGTGCGACACTCGACACTCGACAGGCAAGTGTCAAGTGGTGGTTGAGCAAAAAGTCAGAAGCTACATACAGACATGTAAACCTGTTCCATTAAGTCAGTTACACCATTTCATTTCCAGATTTCGACCTCTAACTTCAAAATTCACCAAAATTTCATTTTAACACCAAATTCAACGAAATCAGCAGCTAATTAAAGCTTCATATGTCTGCTTTTCTAAACAAATGAGAAATCATACAATTCTGATGCGTTCGAAACTAGCAAGTATACTAGTCGCACAAGTAATAAAGTGATAAGTAAGATATCGTTCCCACGAGGATTGATTCTAATTGAATTTGTTATTTCCAGCAACAATTAACTAAATGAGGGTTTTGTTGGTTGATTAACTAGATGAAAAACTAAATACGATGGTAATTAATGAATAACACAATGCAAACTTAATTGAAATGGGAATTAATCAATGATAGAAATCTGGTTAAGGGATCATTCTCCACCACAAGATATGGATTTGCGAATTAATTGTAGAATTATCATCCAATTACACCATTGAAATTATCAACCGTAGATAACAACAAGCTCTGTTATCCCAATCTTTCCTTACTTTGTTGTTAAATAAAACAGGCTCTTTATTTAATCTCTATCCATTAAACAACCTAGAACAAGCTCTCTAAATTTAATTCAATGGATGCATTATGAAAAGAAAGACAGGTTGATCTAAGCAATAAACACACAAGCTCGGATTATTTAACTTAGGTTATATTCTCCAATTGCAATCTCTGATCACAATTTTGCTACTAATGATTAGAAATTCAAGACAATTACGGATCAAGATTTCTAATCTAGCAATAGACAATATCCAGATTATATTCAGTTGGCCACCCAAATACAATCAGCAAGTAATCATAAGCATTAAACATGGGAAAATACAAGCAACTTCAATTAGAGAATTGGATAATAATTCTTGCACAATCAACTCACAAACACCATATCAAGGGCTTTGAAATCACCCTCAACCAATTCAGATTTAGTTACACATATTCAGACACAATACAAATACAATACAATATGGAGACATTCCAGAAAATGAAAGGGAAAGGAAAAACTTAGCAAATTTGATGAAAATCTTTTAAGATTGTAGTTCTTTCTCTTTCCAAGCCTTCTTTCTCCTTCAAGAACTCCAGGAGATGAGAAATCCAGAGCTACTGCCTCCAAGTCCTTTCCCCCTCTTCAAGTTATTCAAATAAAACCCAAAATGTGTTTATATACTCTGCTACAGTAACCTACCAAATTCCCCCACACTTAAACTTTGCTAGTCCTCGAGCAAGACAACAATATGAAACAAAACTAAACCGAAACAGAATCAAAGAAAAATTAAAACACACAA
The DNA here is from genome assembly GCA_013180625.2 of Boswellia sacra. NCBI lineage: Eukaryota > Viridiplantae > Streptophyta > Magnoliopsida > Sapindales > Burseraceae > Boswellia > Boswellia sacra. The sequence goes on from SNVD02005484.1 coordinate 216,964, forward strand.
ATGCTTCAACTTGCAAATAGGCCTCAAAGATTGTACTTAATTATAACCCAAGGAAAACTTCAAAATAATGCACTTGATCAAGAATTTTATCTCAAAGATTAGTTTCGCTTTACTTCAATTCCTCAAGTGTGTGTGTGTAGAGCTATTCTCACCTAATCACTTGTAACCCGGATGAGTTTATGTATAAAAATGAATCATATTTAATATTGAAGATGTGTGTATAAATGAACTCCATAGGCTTGCTTTTCAAGTCACTCTCCACTAATGTAGACAAGCAAAACGCTAAGGATCAAGTAGGGCTTTATTAAGCGTGTAACGTTTGGCTTGGGTGAAGGTATGATAAAGGATAATAATTTGGCTCAAATCACCCACAAACACATAAATCATTCAAGACTATGTAGAGCTCAACCCTATAACACAACTTCATTTCAATTCACCAGGTTACTCCCCCAAACTTATTTAGAACACTCAATCTTTTTTTTTTTTTTTGCAGAAAACAAAAGAAAACTACACCCCCACACTTTGTTGTTTCATTCTTTTTAAGAACATTTAAGGGTATAGATCTCTTATTCTTCTTCTTTTGTTCTCTTTTTTTTTCTTTTTTTCTTTTTTTTTATATTACACTTTCCCTCCCCCACACTTAAACAACACATTGTCCTCAATGTGTAAGTACGTGGACGATAAGTACAAATTGGCTTTTTTTCTTTTTTTTTTTACAAACACAATAAAAATCACTTGCATTGCTCATGACACATCCCAACCTCCTCTAACTTCCCAAAACCAGAATATAGCTCAAAATTTAATTGTGAATGATCTACATGCTCATAGGTAAGGGATAAACTGTTTGGAACAAATTCATTTGAGGTTAGGAAATCTTTTAGTGAGTTAACAAAGAAAAAGGCTTACAAAGGCTCAAAGGGGTAACTAGGGATCAATTTCAGTCAAGGTTGGCTATTAAGGCTCAAACGGTCCAAAGATGGCCTAAATCATTTCCCCAATGTTGCACAGTCTAGGATTTCGCCTCGAGTGACCATCAAACAAGTTCTAGAATTCATTGAAATCTGAAGAAACAGTTAAATTACATAAACTTTCTCTAAGTGAACAAATAACTCAGTGATAATAGCTCAGTGCTTAATGTTGCGCAAGGAATCAAAGGTAAAGCGAAAACCAATAAACATTTCAAGCACACAGAGCCATGCATCATTTATCATTTTCCAAGAGTTATTCTTAATTCAATCATTATCTTATCATCGACCCACAAAATGCAAGAAAAGAGGTACGTGGCATTGTTACACCTGAGTTAAGATTGTATATTTCAACAATCCTTAGGACTAGTAGCCCGCAGACTTAAGGTTTTCAGCCTATATACCTTTATTATGAAGAACAAAATAAGAAACAAGACACTTCAAACAACATAAAATAAACAAACTACAGATTTATTTAGAGAAAATGCGTTTTAAGAGTAAAGGAAACCCCATATTCTGCCATTCTCAGGTTTTTCCACAATGTTTTTTTTTTTAATCGAAACTGATAAAGACAAAAACACACAACAACTCTAAATTACACAAAACTAAACTTACTCATAAAATAACAAAGTCCAACAAGCCAGCAAACAAAAACAAGTCAGTTAGAATAGGTCTAAAAAGTTTAGGAGTTAGTCTCCTTATTCAGCCATTATGGATTAAAGAGATCCAAAATGTGTTTCAAGAGGAATTGAACTTTTTAAGCCACCACTCTAAAAGCCATGATTAGAAAATATTACTTGGGGCGAAAGAAATAACCTGAAAAAACTCAAAAGAAATGACATGAAAAATCTCAAATAAACACAATAAAAAGAAAGTAAACAAAAACGAAGCAAACCAATAGATAAAGATTACAGATGAAGCGTTAAATCCAGTCTATGCCTTTTATTGCCTTCACCAAACCAATCTATCCGAGCTGTTGTTGAATGAGGCGAATAGATGAATTCTTGTAGTTTATCAATTAACTCCCCTGCAGTTGAAGCTGTAACCAGGATTTGCCTCGCCGACGGTGAGATGAAGTTTTTTTCTACAGCTTGATCAAGAAAGGACAACAAACCATCAAAAAAATTATTGACATTTAACAAACCAATGGGTTCTCGATGGATGTTTAGCTATGCCCAAGAGGTGATTTGAAATATCTCCTCTAATGTACCATAACCACCAGGCAAAGCTATAAATGCATCGGACTTAACAACCATATGTTCAATACGCTCATGCATGCTAAAGACCTGTAACTCTTCCCCGATGTGTTGCCTATGATATCTCGTATAGCTAATGGTTTGGGGATAATGCTGAGAACTTTGCTCCCTCCTAGGGATGCAGCTGTGGACACACACCCCATTAACCCAAGACTACCCCCTCCATAAATCAAATGAATACCCCTCGCAGCTAATGTCCTACCAAGATCAAGAGCTGCTGTTGTAAACTCTCCATCTTTACCAAATTGCGATCCACAAAATACGCATATATTTTGGAATCGCCGAATTGGTGTTTTCTCCATTTCTAAAGTGCTCTAAACTTGTGTAAGACAATGATGCACGTTATGTATTATGTGATTCAAGTGCAAGACCTGTCTCTTATACACATCTAGATGTGTATAAGAGACAGGATATATACACACGTAAAACTCTCAAATTTGACACATGGGGACATAATTTCAGTGGGAGTTGCTCGATGCAGATTTATCGCCCCAAGATTTGAAAAAATGAGATATGCTTTCGGCGGGGTTTGACAAAACCTACACACTTGTCTCCCACGTGAAGCATGAAAAATGGAAATATACTTTCGGTGGGGTTTGACAAAGCCGCCACACTTGTCTCCCACATGAAGCATGAAAAGTAGAGATACACTTTCGGTGGAGGTTGACAAAACCTCCACACTGTCTCCACGTGTGCTTACGACATGGGGTAGTCATATGGTTTGTCAAAAAGAAAACTTGAAATTAAACAAACAAAATCAACAAACAACAACAACACAAAAACAACATTGATAATCAGATCAAACGAAACAAGAAGAAAATAAAATTCGACAACAACAACACACATTCAAATATACAAGTAGTTGTGATTGTGGCTCACATCTTCCTTTGGTTTTACGTCCAGTAACGGCTGAAACGCCTTCTATGAGTCGGGGATTTGCTTCCCATCCAGTTTTCTTATAAACTGACAAACAAGGTCGTTTTTAGTCAGATTCCCTAGACTATAACACTGCAATTCATCACGAAATTGTGTCCATAGATTAAGCAATTCACGCTGAACAAGTCCACAAGAATGTGACTCGAGAGTTAACAAAACATTATCCAACGACTCATTACTCAAACCATTCTTAATAAATGAAAGTTTATCTTCTCTATTCCTGGACACAAAACCTAATGAACGACAAGTCTGGTTACAATTCCATCTAGCACATTTATAACATACTTGTAACCTTTTCGCTCTTCGCCTCTTGGCGTAGTAGCTCTTTCCTAGACCAGGCATGTATTTTGCGAGATTAATGTCAGGCTCACCGGACAATCTCACCTTGGCTTCGATAAGCCATCGGATATCAGCAGGCACATTTAGGAGCATCAACGCCCAAAGTCTAGTCATCCGTACTTTATAAATTTTAAACACAGCATTTTGAGGAAGTGAAGGGAAATATTTACGAAGGTTCGACAGAAAGATATCGGCATCCATTGAAGAGGAGAAAAGGAAAGATATTACCAGTAATTCGTTTGAGTCTATTCTTCTCCAAGATATGCACGCTTCAAACCTTCAAGCAATGGCTTCAATTCTTGTTTCGGTGTTTCCTCAAGCTATTGCACAAATGAGCACAAAGTACGAAGTAATCAAATTAAACAAAAGGAAAAGAAAAGAGCAGAAACGAAACTAAAGACACATAAAAGAGATAACAACGCAATAGCAAACAAAAGTCAAAAACAAATAAAAAAATATAAAAACAAATACGACAGATGGCAAAGAGAGATAAAACCTGATCAATTTGATGGCCTACGAAAGGAATCTCCTCGAGACACAAAAATCGATCATTATTACCTTATTTTATTTTTCTTTTCTTTTTTTTATTTATTTTGCAAAAACATTGGGTTGCCTCCCAATAAGCGCTTGGTTTAACGTCCTCAACCCGACGTTTGTTCCATCATGGGAGGTCCAATCTCCGCTGTGCTTCACTAATGGGCTTGGATCCTTCTTCTAACAAGATACGGTCCATGCATATGGCTGGGCCTTGGATGTCAGCAATCATCCACCCAATAGCTATTTTGTGATCTCAAAGTACTCGGACGCGTTTCTCTTCTTTTAGTGGTGCAAGGCCCATTTCTATTGTAATTGGCAAAGTATCATTCTCACCCAAGAATCCATGCTTCAAATGATCTGGAAGTGGCTTAAGCTCCAAGGTATTGGCTTTCATCACAGAAGGAAGAAGTTTCTCATTAGATAAAGGCAATTCAATGTACGAAACATCATACCTGTTTATGGTTATAGCTATAGTCTCATCTAAGCATGCCATAGCTTCCTCCATTTCTTTGGACACTTGTATAAAAATTCTTGATTCCTTAGAATTTTCTGTCCCTATGTACTCACTAATAGCTACATCCAGTCCATTCTTGCGAGTTAACTCAAAATAATGTTGTGGCAAAGAATCAATAACATCAACTGCAAAAACAGAATGCAAGTCACTAGGGTACCTCATTGCCTCAAAAATATTGAAACGGATCACCTCGCCATCCCACACCAAAATTACCATGGTGAGAGTGCCATCATGAACCTCAATCTTAGTTCGAGCAGTTTTCAAGAATGGTCTCCCCAAAAGAATTGGTGTTGGATTAAGAGATGTCTGATCCTTCATTTCAAGAACATAGAAGTCTGCTGGGAAAACCAATTGATTCACCTGCACAAGCACATCTTCCACAACTCTCTTGGGATATGCATTAGAACGATTAGCAAGTTGAATGGTAATACCAGTTTCCGTAAGAGGTCCAAGATTTAAAGAAGCATAAATAGAATATGGCATGACATTAATAGATGCTCCTAAATCTAACATAGCCCTTTCAAACTTGGTTCTACCAATGGTGCATGGAATGGTAAACATACCTGGATCTTTGCATTTGGAAGGAATTTTTCTTTGTAGTACAGCTGAAACATTTTCCCCCACACTTACTTTCTCATTTCCCTTCAACTTTCTCTTGTTGGTGCATAACTCCTTGAGAAATTTTCCATAACGAGGCACTTGCTTAATAGTATCCAAAAGTGGTATATTTACCTCAATCTTGCAAAAAGTTTCCAAGATTTCCTGTTCTTGTTCCTTCTTCTTTGATTTTGCAAATCTGCTAGGAAATGGTGGAGGAGTAACATAAGAAGGAATTTGAGTTTTAAGATCTACCTTAGAAGATGATGTTTTGTTCATGGTGGAAGTGGTGTCATCCCCTTCATTAGTTTGTGACTTTTTTTGTAAGACTTGTAATTGCTTTCCACTTCTCAAAGTTATTACACTAGCATTGTCTCTTGGATTGATCATTGTCTGAGAAGGTAATTTTTCTAAGCTTTGACTCTTGAATTTGCTCATGTTAGTAGCCAATTGTCCCATTTGATTTTCCAGGTTTTGGATACTTGCCCTAGTTTCTTGCTGAAATTGCATTGTGTTAGTAGCAAGTGCTTTAACAATGTCCTGGAGAGCCATACCTGAGTTTTGTGGAGCTAGTTGTGGTGCTGGTTGTGGTTGCATTTGAAATGGTTACTGCACTCTTGGTTGATTGAAACCTGATGGCCGATTTGGTATGGCATTTGGGGCGATTGGTTGATGATTACTATAACTTTGGCTTGGTTGTCCTAGAAATCCACCCATGGCATTGGCTTGTTCCGTATCTCCTTCTTGCAAAGTTAGACACATATCGGCTGGATGCTCCGTGGTAGAACATACTCCACATACATAAGATTGATGCATATGTCCTGTAGCCATATTTTTTACAAGAGAGGTAAGCTCAAAAAGTTGTTGTTCAATGTTCGGGGTACTTACCTCATTTACTCTTCTCGGTAGTTGTGGCTCAAATTGGCTGCTGAATTGTTGGGAGTTCGCTGCCATATCGCTAATCAAATGTCTTACAACTTTTGGTGTTTTATTAACTAGTGCTCCACCACTAGCAGCATCAATGATAGTCCTTTCCATTGGTAGGAGACCCTCATAGAAATATTGGATAAGAAGTCCATCACTAATTTAATGGTTTGGATAGCTAGCACATAACCTTTTAAATCTCTCCCAATATTCATAAAGTGATTCTTCATTGTGTTGTCGAATGTCACAAATATCTTTTCTAATGTTTATAGCTTTTGAAATGGGAAAGTATTTCTCTAAAAAGAGTTTACTTATCTCATTCCACGTGGTGATGGTACCCGATGGTAGATAGTATAGCCAATCTTTCGCCGAATCTGCTAATGAGAATGGAAAAGCTCTCAATTTTATTTGCTCCTCAAACACGCCAGTTGGCTTCATACTTGAGCATACCACATGAAATTCTCTGAGGTATTTGATAGGATCCTCTCCTGCAAAATCATGAAATGCAGGCAAGAGACGAATTAGTCTAGATTTAAGCTCAAATTCTACCTCAAGGTTGAGATTTATGCACAACGGTTGTTGATCAATAATTGAAGCCACTAACTCCTTAAGAGTCTGATTATTTTGCATCGCCATTACTTCCGATTCAGATTTGATTGAACTACAAGAAGATGGAAGGGAAGTATGTCGTGCAAGGTCAAATTCTAGAGGTGGAGTTGAAATTGACTGATTTTGTCTTGAATTCGAGGATTCGAGAAACTCCTTGATTCGCTTAAGTCGTTGATCCGCTTCTCCCTCGAACATAAAAGCCTAAACACAAACAATCAGAAAATAAAAATCAAGAATCAGTAGTAAAAACATAATAACAAATTGATTAGAAAATCAATCCCTGGCAACGACGCCAAAAACTTGATGCGTTCGAAACTAGCAAGTATACTAGTCGCACAAGTAATAAAGTGATAAGTAAGATATCGTTCCCACGAGGATTGATTCTAATTGAATTTGTTATTTCCAGCAACAATTAACTAAATGGGAGGTTTTG